>OV884009.1:115619414-115766953 GCA_930367205.1 Acanthosoma haemorrhoidale | reverse complement strand
ATGTTGGGAGATCGCCTCGGGTTGATGAAAAAGAGTTGGTAGGTTGTCGTCAAGTTTAGTCATGAACAATATTCCGAGATACTATGTATGTCCAAACAAGGGTCGCGTAAAACGGCGTTTGATGAACTGATTAGAACTCCAGTCGATCTGTCAACACAACCTTCTACTCATCTTTCTGAGGTATTCGACAGGACAGTCTAAGGCGTGAATTGAAGAAAACAACCACTTTCCTGCACATGCTGAGTTTTAATGTTGTAACGATTATGAGATAGGACGAAACAGCCATCGACCTAACGTTACTTACCCTTAATGGGCTGAACATAACATGTTTTCACACGGCTGTGTTGTCTTCTACACATTGTGCTGCCTCCGGGGTGTTCCAGAACACATGTTATACCTCCTCTTTCTTGGCTACCATTTACAATTTATATGAACCTTATGCAGCCGTCCTTGCAGCCTACGGCATAGCATGTCTCACTTCTAATTACGATAACATTCAATTACGGATTCTCACCTATAAATTTCTAGTGGAAGACGGAAATAGTAGCTTATCTTTGTAAACTTTTCTATACCACTATATTAACTCAGTTCATGCTCATAGGTTAAAACTTAGGAGTAATAATAGTAAAATAACCAATAATTATAACACTAATTTCATCATACAAATGGGTAGACAAATAAATGAAGTTATTGTGGCTTATGCTCAGCAAAGCGGGATGTTGCACACATTTAGGTTATGGAGCTTGGGTGAAAGAAAAATAACGATTCGAACTAAAAACGTTCCAATACCGAAACTCTCCGATTCTTATTAAATGCCAAAGAAAAGTACCGGTATTAATTGTTTAACGCATTATTATAACTTTTGCTGTTTTCATTTTGGAGCTGGTGAAATCAATATTTAGGTACAGGGACGGTCAAAGAATTATTAGTTTACCTACAACAATAAGGTGCTATATTTTTATCAATGTTTACAATAGAGAACAATAAGTTTATTGTTAGAAAAACATTAATAAGGTTGTTATTGAGCCGACAGTACGTGTCCTGCCTACTGGTATATCCCTTCCGTGCCGTGGATGCTAGATGGTCTGGAGGAGTGGTCCAAGGGAAGG
This sequence comes from Acanthosoma haemorrhoidale, assembly GCA_930367205.1. Lineage (NCBI taxonomy): Eukaryota > Metazoa > Arthropoda > Insecta > Hemiptera > Acanthosomatidae > Acanthosoma > Acanthosoma haemorrhoidale. The sequence continues at coordinate 115,765,844 of OV884009.1, read as the reverse complement.
GTGGGGGTGGTAGTGCTAGCCCTATAGATGATTAGCTATAGCTAACTGCATTAGTTCTGATAGTGTCGGATATCCGCTAATCGGCTTCGATCGCCCCTTGGCTCAGCTGCTCCTGTGCACTTGTTCCTTAACACCACGGCTCCTCACTCTACAACCAATGAGAGTAGAAATAAATTGTAATAATAATTTCTATTTTCACTGTCTACAACTGCATTAGCATCGGATGATTATCATTCAATAAGAAAATATTTTTTATGGCCCTTCAAAATAGATTTTTTTTTGGAGTGAATTGCTTATTGTGAAAATAATCTTACTTTGTGTAATCGCGCTTTAACTACGCTGGTATCCCATTTGGTCCTGGTTCTTTGTGCCTTCATATTCGCTTTCTAGTCCTCTACATCCTTCAGTGTTTAGGAAATTCATCCTCGTTTCCCCCCTTGCCCTGGAAAGGTGAATTTGGACCAGCTAATCTTTCTCCCTGCTGCTAAGAGGGTCTTCATGATGATCTCTCCGCCTCTACAATATATCTCTTTTTGCGCGAAGTCGCCATATCCATTCTTCACACACACACATTTCCGAAGACATATCTTCCGAAGACTTACCTGTTTAAAAAGTATATATTAGTTTACTACATAAACATTTATGTTCTATTTAATGATCGATTTCCATGCTTTGTTTTGCTGATTGTAGTGGGCCTTTCTCTGTGTAAATTCCTTTTTCAGCTTGTTCTTTCTTTCTAATTGCTTGTTGGCGTTCCTCTTTTAACCAATCATTTCTCACTTTGTGCCCACCCCTTACAATTATTTCCTGTCTTCAGGGAAGTTTTTACGGTTGCAACTTTGATTTGATCTAGTTTTACTTCTACCTAAATCTATCTTCGTAGTTTTAATTTTTTTTATGAGCCTGCATCTTTTGAACTTACTGATAAAGATCCGGATGAAGATATTGTTTCTAACACCGAATTATCAGACATATATCTAAAGAAACATTCGCATTTTTGTACATACATTTTACTGTCAGTCAACTCAATGCAACGTTGAATTTTCCTAATTAATGAAACAGATTAAGGAGTCACATTACTCGGAATTAAAAAAAAAAAATATGTCTGTATAAAGGAGTGTTAGAATATTTTTCTTAATATTTTATTCATGGAAGAGACGACTTTAGATATTTTAAAGATTTCTAACGCCCTATTCTCTATCTACGTAAAGATTCTACTGGGATGACTCTCGAATGAAAATCTGAAAAGAAATGGAAAAATGTAGGAAGAACGCCTTTTTTCGAAAACATCCAATCGTTTAATTGAAGAAGTAGAAAAGGATGAAGTCAGGCTGTGTCCTGCGTCATCGGATACTCTCCATGTTAGTGTAATTAAAACCTATTAAAGAAGGCAGATCACTAATTATTACATCCGTAAATGGCAGATGACGGCTGCTCTAACGACATAATATCACATCTACATTGTTTCTCCTCTGTGGGCTGTTATGAAACCTATACACACTTTTGTAAACATTTTTATCAGAATTTGCGATGAATTCCGAAAAACAAACAAATATTTCATAGTTCTAAAATCTAAAATCTAATGGTAACATAAGTAATGTTTTCACTGAGTTATAGTTATATTTAGTTATAGAGTAGTTGATAGTAACCAGCATAAGTCCCCCCCCCCGTGTATGTCCGTCTGTTTGCTCCAGTCTTCATGTGTGACGCTTGAAATTTTATAGGAATATCTGATTTAAGGAAGACCATCTCCATGAAATAAGATGCATAATAGGCGTTATTAATTAATCAGTGGCCTTTACAAAAAAAAGTTATATAATTTTTAGTAGGGCATCAAATTAAAGACTTAGTAATTAATAATTTGTACCGTGTTTGTAACTTTAACTAAACTAGTGTTTCATGTAGAGTAGATGTTAAGTGTGTGTGTTTTACCTGATGTCCCAAAGATGCTTCTCGGGGGTGCTCGCTGGGGGAAGGTCTCGTCGACGCGGCCACAGGCCGACGGGTGTGTCAGAAGAAGATAAATGAATGAACCTGTGGTTTTTGACCTTTGCTGGTGGAATAGTCGGCTGGCAGCTTTATTCGTATTTTGTTTATTGATCTGACTCCATAAGATCAAAGAAGGTATGCCTGAGAAGGTACTCCTGAGAAGAGATGCAGAGGTGGTTGAATGAGGGAGAGAAAATTTCATCAAAAATATTCATAAACACTATTGTCTCATAGGAATAAAACAAATGCGGAACAAAATTAGTACATTCTACACCTCGAGCTTCCTTTCCCCGCCCGCGGACCTACTGTGCTACCATGGAGCAGGTAGGTGGTTGAAGGTCACAAAATAGTGGGTTCTGGCAGTGTTGAATTGAGCCGAAGAATTTGATGTTCGGTCTTCTGACGGCTTCTATGATGGTGGGTGGGCACCTCGAATTTTTTGTGAATGTCAGCCACTTTCATTTTGCGGTAGGCGGTGAGCTAGACTAAGGAGGGGAGAATCCTGTTCTGAAACTCCGGAAGCTATGCTACTGTGTTGTGGAGGAAAAAATTGAAAAGTGGGACTATACTTTGATATAGCGGGTCTCAGGACCTCCGGTATATCAACACTTTCATTCTGAGTGCTATTGCCGGGCTCGATACGAGTTGACGATAAGAGGAGTACTACACTGTTCAGCTTTTTCCGGAGGCAGGTGTTGAAAGTTCAGTGTCTGCCTAAGTTGATTCCTAGGTAGCTAATGTTGTTAGTGACATTGCGGTCCCGCCGATTTTGAATTTCAACCGCTCTGGTTGGGTTGGACCTGGTACTGTAAATGCCAGTATCGTTCGGATACGCCACAACCGTTAGGTTATGATGCTGCTACGATGTTTGAGGTGTATATGTTGAACATCTGTGGCACAGCACCGAACCTTGGAGGACTGTCTGTTGCTGAATTCTCTTCTTGTGGTGATAGTGGTTGCTATTCGCGCAGAGAAAGCCTGTGAGATAGGAGATGATTTAAGTCCAGAAGATGGTTGGGAAATTCATATTCCTTCAGACGTTGAAGCAGATCTCCATGTTTTTGGTCTACCGAGTCAAATGCTCGAGCAGTCCAGTATGATCCTCGCAGTGACTCTGCTGCTCCTCATGTTTGTTATGACGTGCTGTTGGAGTCATACTAGATTGCAGGGTCTGGTGTGGTAGTATGATCTCCGGAGTCTCGCTGTGTTCAGAGAGAGGCCGATGGACGATTCTCTTTCAGATTGGACAGCAAGCGGATAGGGCGGTAGTTAGGGGGCTCATATCCACTCTTAGCTGTCTTTAACAGTGACGTGAGCGTGCTTCCAAGCTTGAGGTCAATAGTTAAGTCGAATGCAGGAATTACATTAGTAATGTATGAGATTCCTTTGCGAGGGAGCTGCTTCACCAATGTATTTCGTAAGCCATCTTCTCCGGGAGTTTTGTTGCCGCTGGTACGACGTACACATGCTGTTACTTGACGGTAGGAGTAATGAATAGGGGTCAGGGTTGGTTGAGTTGTTGTGGTCTCCCGGTCAGGAGTTTCTTTCTGCTCGGAGTTGCTCAATGACCTATAGCAAATAGTTGACCTGGATGTCTTCCTGCTCTGTGTTGGGGATGCACTGTCCGTGGTCTGGCGGTCTTATTATGTTTTTATTGGCTTTGTTGGTCTTCACCAGACTGCATATAGACTGCAAAAGCGGTGACCTCATATAGAGCTTTTCCATTGGGCCATCAGTGACGTTAAGGTCGTAAGGGTGTCACTGGTCTTAAATCTCTGTTTTTAGTCCGAAACCACCTGTTTTTGAAGTGGTTTCGCTGTCTGATCAGTGGCAGGATATGTTCCGGTGACTTTCTCAAGGATGTCGGTGTTGGAGCTAACTTCTGTGCCGAGGCGTCAGAGGGTTGGACGATGCTGTCCTGTAACTCATAAATAGCGCAGTCAACATCCCAAGTGTGTCTCAGAGGCACAATTGTGGGAAATTCGGTATTTATGTTATACTTAAGGCCTCAGGCCTCTTTGTACCTGTATTTTATAGCAGGTAGTTCTGGTATCTTACCTCCCAGTTCATAGAGCACAGACCGGTAGTTTGATGAACTAAAATATAAGATGACCAATCGGTAACCTGGTGTGGTTGTTGTGTCAGTATTCCGTAAGTCCGGTGTAGATGTTTTATTAGGGTTGTTGGTGTGTCTTAACACTGGCATTCCAAGGTGGATGACCGTGAACGGGGACTTTGTGATGTAGCGCCCCTTAGCGTTAGCTCTAGTGCCACTCCACTAGCTGTGATTAGCGTTCAAGTCATCAATCATGGCGTTCCACCTGTCCTTGGTGACCTCCGTGATCGGAATCTTGGCGATCGTGAGGTTGGTTCTTGTTCTTCTGTAGATCCCGGTCACGACGATGTTGGAGGGTGACAATGTAATGGGTGTTGCCTGAGGGTGCTGCTGGGCCAAAGGGACGGGACTCGGTGCTTGACTAGACCTGCCAAGCCTCCGGTGGTGGTATTGGTGCCCTGGTGGTAATTATTGTAACCTGGGAAGTGTCAGGCTGTCTTTATTCAGTTGGAGGTCAGTGAGAACCACGGCGCACACTGGTTCTTAACGACGAAAAACGGGACAAAAGTCAATTTTTGACACCTTCGTGGCCATAAAATGGTATTATAATTCAGTTAGAGAGGTACCTAAGGTATTCAGAACCGATGGTTTCTAAGCTCTGGTCGTTATATTGTAAGCTCATCTACTTGAAGAAAGAGCAAGGGGTTAAGAATAAACGAGAAAATTGCGAGGAAAAGCCAAGTTTTGTAATGACGGGTAAAAGATATTTCAAGCTTATTTTAAAATTGTCTTTTAGTGGCTTTCTTTTACAGGGCAAAAAATGAAGCTAGCACGTTATTCACACTCGGGAAAATGTAACGATAACGTGCGCTTAGATCGTTTAGTATAAGAAAAATTCTATTTTTTATACATTATTTACGCTTTTAGAAGCTTATGAATCTTCCGCTTCCACCCGCTTTTTAAAATGAAGTGTGGAGAAGCGATTAAAACACAAATTAGCTGCGACCGAGTGCGACCCTTGATTCTAGATCCTTATTAGTGGAGACAAACGCGTCTGTTTATTTACATTCTGAGTATTTGACTCGCTATTACAAATGAAAGAAATATACCAATGTGGTCCATTCCTTGTTGATCTTCTGACTCATTGTTACCACCATTCTAAAGATAATAATCATGGTTTCTGCCATAAAAGTGCCGTATTTGGAGTTCGAACAAACGCAAAGGTAAGGAATTGAGTGAGTTATATTCAATTTCTGAACATCAATATGCAATGAATTCGATCCGAGGTCTTAAGCAAAGGTTGCAATACATTGCCTTCATATAAAGCTCTATTGCAAGCGAAAAAGGATTGCTACCCGGATATACTTGTCTCTGAAACAAAGGCAAGTGTAGCACTTCAAAGCTTATTAGACAAAACCGTCACTAGGCTGCTGATTTCATTAAAAATGGCTGTTGATCTCCCTCAGGGTAAAAATTTGATGTTGATTTCAAAATGGGGCTACGATGGAGCTTCCAGCCAAGGGACCTACAAGCAAAATTTCAGTGCCCCTGACATATCTGACGCTTCTGTGTTCATGGTATCTCTCGTACCTTTGAAGTTGAAACTAGCGACATCGGCACCAGCATCCACAGTGCGTGCTGGGTCAATCCTTCCCTTTCCTCTAACAAATTTTGCCGTCCTATTAAGTTCGAGTTCGAAAAAGAGGACACTACAAAGATCATAGCAGAAGTAGAGAACATAAAAGATGAATTCAAAAATTTGAAACCTTCCATAACATTGATCGAAAACACTACATATGAAACGGTTCATAGCTTGCAGTTAACCATGATAGATGGCAAAGTATGTCAGGCGGTATCAAACTATCAAAAATGAACAATCTTGAGAGAGTAAAGTCCATGTCTATCGATCAAGCCAGCACAGAGTATGGGTTGTCGAGTCTTCACGCTTAGATACAATTGATGGAATGTATTTTACATATAGCTTACCGCTTGCCAATCAAAAAATGGAGTGGGAGATTACCTGACGAAAAGCGTAGAATGAAAACTACAAGGGAACATATCCAGCACAGCTTGAAAGAGAAAATTGGTATTTTAGTGGATGTGCCGAAACAAGGATCTGGTACAACCAACGATGGAAACAGCGCGCGACGTTTTTTCAGAGATTGGAAAACTGTTGCTGAGATTACCGAAATTAACGAAAACTTGATCCAAAAATTTGATGTGATTCTTCAAGTGATTTCTTCTGGTGTTTCTGTGGACTCCTCCAAGTTTAAAAAATACTGCCACAAAACCGCAGAGCTATATGTTTCTTTGTATGAATGGTACTACATGCCATCCTCTGTTCATAAAATTTTGATCCACGGAAAAGCGATTCTGGATTCTACTGTTTTACCGATTGGTTGGATATCAGAGGAAGCTCAAGAAAGTAAAAACAAGGATTTTAAACGATTTCGGCTGAACCATTCCAGCAAAATATCGAGGACCACAACAAGCGAAGACATCATACATAATTTAATTATTTCTTCTGATCCACTCCTTTCAAGATTGAGACCAAATTGGCAAAAATCTCCAATTGAACTTGAGGAAGAGGCTGAAAATCTCCTTACAAACTTTCATCCAACACAGTCACGAAGACTCTGGATTTCTGGACGAAGACAAAATTGAAAACTGATGTTTACCAACTTTACCGCGTGTGGGTATCATTTTATATACATTATTTTTCAATAACTTTTTTCATATACTATTTTTCTGCCCATAAGTACTTTTTGTTTTAATAGCCACTAATCGGGGTAATAGTTCTCCACTCCTTGCAAAATTGAGACCAAATTGGCAAAAATCTCCAATAATTGAACTTGAGGAAGAGGCTAAAAATCTCCTTACAAACTTTCATCTAAGTAACATTATAATAACCACGAACTCTCTGGATTTATGTACGAAGACGGAATTGAAAACTGATGTTTACCAACTTTACTACTTCACTCATCATGTTGTTTTTTTTTCAAATATAGCCATTAATCGGGGTATTAGTTTTATTGTGAGGACCTACCTATGCTTATGTGCTGTGTACCTACATGTATTTATTTACCAATACATTTTTTTCACACTAAAAACGATGATGACTAGGTGGAAAACTAACCTAATATTTTCTTGGTTGTTGAATAAGTCGCGTAAACTAACACCATTGCATTCAGCGTAAAAAAAAACTTTGAAAATCATGGGTCACACTTGATTTTTGTGTGTCTATTTTCAGACTATTTTTGGAAAATTTATCACCAGTTTTCCATCAAGGGCAATCTATACCTTCATTAAAAATGTGCAAAAAAATTTTTTGAGGCAAACTTTACTGTTTTGCAGACTTTTGTCCCGTTTTTCGTCGTTAGGAACCAGTGTGCGGCGTCCGGGACATGGCAGCGCAGAAGTGTCTCGATATCACCTTATCTGGATCAGTGGCCACAATGGTTGTAATTGATGACTAGGTTACCCATCAAAGTGACACTATCTTGAGTCAGGTTAACACCCTTTCGTTGAGACCAGTAAGCTGTGAAGTCAGTTGGTTCATAGCTGAGATCATGGTGAACATGGCGTTGATATTTGAGGGAAGGGGAACTTTTGATCGGAGGTCACTTGTGAATATAAGGACTGTTGGGGGGGGGGGGTGCTGGGGTGTAGTAAGTAAGCTATTGACGCCTATTTGTCTAGTGTATGACTTGGTGTCGCTACAACTAAGGTTCAATACCCAACAAGGTTCAATGTTTCTCGAAAATTGTTGAAATTGATTTTGTACGGTGTGAAAAATTCCGAACCGATCGCCAATTCACGCCAATGATCCCGAGATACAGCTCCCTTTAGATTGGGCAAAGGTTACGGAAGATCCATTGAGTTCCATCTTGAGACCATATTGTGTCATTGTTTGAAAGTTAAGCATATCATCCTTTAATTATGAGTGGCCTCGGCGGAGCCAGTTTGGATCTAATGCAGAATCACTAGTTTGAAACTGGTTTCAGGCGAGTTGGAAACACACAATTGTACAGCGCATGCTCCTGCCAGGTAGTGTGGACTTGTGCTGGAACTAACCTATTGTTGACTGGCACAACTACACCTGCTTCTGTGTTGTTGCCAGGCTCATAATAAGCAATCATGGTTATAAGAATTTGTTTTTTTTTGTGGGGCCGACATAGCTAACGTTGGTGAATAGCAGAAATGCATGGAATTTTTCAATTTCTATTCAATTGTCATTGTGCTATTTCTTGTACCTTATGTACAATGGTTTATTTTATATCATGATATAAGTTGAATAAAATTAGTAAGCCTAATCAAGTCTCGCCATTTAGGCCTCATCCGTGCTATTCATTTTCATTATTTGTTTTATTGTTGTTAAAAGTGGGCAAGGTGTAGTTTCCTGCTGGATTTTGGTAGAATATAGTCTGCACCTTTGCCGCCTTGGAAGGTTGTGCTAATTGGACCACAAGACACATACTTTGCAATTCAATTTACAATAGCTAATGTCAATTTGATATTGGTGTGTGAATTGGTGAAGATTTCAGCAGTTTCTAACCCTTCCTCAATAATCAGCATCTTAACTCTCAAAACATCCTTTCTACCCAATGACTGCCAAAGGTAGGAGCTTAAGATCACTAAAGCCTTTTTACAATGCTTAATTATTTTATTGTCCCATCATTGTATTTCATATAGAAAAATTCACTCCCTGACAATCGCATACCCATTCTTATTTATCCACAAATGATTTTTTAAATCGTTTCCAATTTCGTTTTTGAACTCAACTTGTACTTAAGGACAGGAAAACCTGAAATGCAATTCTTCAATTGACCGAACACTACCGTCCATTAACTGTATTTTGTAAACCGTTTTATTATCAAACTTAGGCAGATCAAAAATGATTGCATGCATTTGAATCCTATACCGTACATAAATACTTGTTTCTTTGTTTTATTTAGTACCCCAAAGAGAGAGGGTCTACATTCATTCAGATGCGATCGCCTATGACGATACACCTGTATGACGATACTGATAGTATGTCTGTTCTAACATACTGGTCCTAAAGATCATTCAATCGATCTGAACCATTAAAGGTATATAATATATAGTACACTATGTATAAGTAATTACACGAAATATAGTAATTATTGTTTTTTCGAAATTAAAAAAACAAGAGGTTGAAAAAAAAAAATTAATCGAAAAAAAGCCCGTTTTGCCAGCTAAAATTTATCAAGACCCTTTCCAAAAGATAACATTTTAAGCATGATAAGGGCATCACAGAACTACTTAAAAGTTATACAATAATTCTGTATATTTGAGCAAGAAAATTTGCTTGAAGTAGAGTGGGAGTTTTTGCGCATGCGCTACCTTTTAGAACATCTCTGTACATCGCTCGTCATTCAAACACTATATACCACCGTCTATAGGCCATAGTTCAGTTAAAAAATTGTTCCAGCAGGCAACTTGAGGGAGCTGGCCACGAGGGAGCCCTCAAGAGTGAGTAAATTGCTTATTATATTTAGAGTGAAGTGAGAAAAGTGATATCGGATTGAGTAGTCGACCATTTGCAACGCCCTACTCGACGTTCACTAACGATAGTTCTCTGAGCCATTCGGTCTAGTGGCTCAGAGCCAAGACCCGTGACTCGCCACTGGGAGTTGTGAGCTTGAATCCCACGGCGCTACGTACTTCTTTTCTGAATAAAAAAACCGTTGTTATGATAAAATGAGATTTTATCAACAACTAATGTCTCAAAATAGGAAAAAAAGATCTAGATCGCTAGGTCCAACTCCAACACCGTCGCCTGTAAAGCGAAAACCAAGAAGGTCGAATAGGAACGTACAAATGACCTCCTCTGCAGCTAGTTCCATGGAGGAGATACCTCCACAGGCCAGCACATCCAAAAAAGAAACAGCCTTAGAGTCCCCTTTTTTCACGCCAAACACCTTTGAGGCTTTGAAAAATATCCCAACAGAAGAAATGGAAGTCAACAAAACTCCAACACAGCCCAAACCGCCTGCTCTTTTTGTACGCAACATTAGCAACTTCAAATTACTATGCTCACAAATGAGCAAAATTGTTGGTACCGGAAAATATACGTGCCTCAATCGCTCTCGGGATACAAAGATTTCCCCAGACACTCCCGATACTTATCGAGCGATTGTTAAATATTTAGATGAAACCAATGCAGACTACCACACCTACCAATTAAAGCAGGAACGATCACTCCGAGTGGTGATCAGAAATTTGCACCCGACCACACCAGCTGACGAAATAGAAGAAGAACTCTCAGCTCTCGGGTACAAGGTTCGCCAAATAACAAACGTGTTGCGCGAGGATAGGCAACAGGATAAAACAATAAAAACGGCATTGCCACTGTTCTTTGTTGATCTCGAGAGGACACCTGGAGTTGAGAAGATATACGACCTAACAAACCTGTACTACACTAGGGTACAGGTTAAAAAACCGTATCCCAATCGCGATATCGTCCAGTGCCATAACTGTCAGGCGTATGGGCATACAAAATCTTACTGCCACCACCCTCCCAGGTGTGTTAAGTGCAGTGGGCAGCACAAAACCGAATTGTGCAAAAAGCCCCTTAAATCGCCTGCAGTATGCGTGCTTTGCCAGCAAGGACATCCAGCCAACTACAAGGGCTGCGAGGCATACAGAACGCTGAAGTCCAGGACAGAACAACGTCGACAGCCAGAAGAGAAAAAACTTGCAGCAAGAAGCGGCCCAGCCAGAAATTTGAGGCCTTTTGTCTCTTTTGCCGATGCCGTTTGTAACATAGAGCAGTCACAGGCACCGCCCACTCCCTGTCCACAAGATCACCTTTCCCAGCATTCCATTCATCCCGTTAACCCTCAAGCTCAATCCCATCCTCAACCACACATCTCGCATATTCCTCCACCTTCAAGTTCTTCGGATCTTACTAGCCTATTAACCTCATTCCTTACAGAGTTCAGAACCCTAATTACCCCTCTCATTTCCCTTCTTACAAATCTTGTCTCCTACCTTATCCCCGTTAAACAAAATCCATAAGTGGATCCTTCCGACTCCTTATCCATTCTCCTTTGGAATGCGAATGGTGTTCGCACCCACACTAACGAACTGACAGCACTACTCCACGACAAAAACATCGACGTAGCTCTCATTACTGAAACAAGACTAACGAGTAAACGACCATTTACTGTTCGACAGTACAAGACTTATCGAACTGATCACCCAGATGGAACAGCTCATGCAGGTACCGCTGTCATTGTCCATAACTCCATATCCCACCACATAGTTCCTATGGTGGCACATGATTTCCTTCAATCCACTGCAGTGTCAATCACCACCTTCACTTTTCCCCTTACACTAGCATCAGTGTACTGCCCTCCCAATAAATCCATTTCCGACTCCCAATTCATCTCCTTTCTAGACTCCATAGGACATCGTTTCCTTGTGGGTGGGGACTTTAATGCGAAGCACCAACACTGGGGGTCAAGATCCACTAATACACGAGGACGTGCTTTGCTGTCTGCACTCACACGGAAACATTGCTCCACTATCACTCCTGACACAGCCACCTATTGGCCATCTGATCTCAACCGAAATCCTGATCTCCTTGACTTCTTTTTTTACAATAGTTTAGGAACACTTAACTATTCACTTACGCGCCTCGATGACCTCTCCTCTGATCATAGTCCTTTATTATTAACCATTTCCCTAAGACCAATTCACAAACTGCCTCCTCCTTCATTTATTAGGGGCCCAGTTGACTGGGACCACTTCCGCCAGCTTCTTACGGAGTCCGTAAACCTCAAATTGTCCCTGAAAACATCCCAAGACCTAGACGATGCAGTGCATTCTTTCACTACTCTGGTCCAGAGGTCGGCTTGGGAGGCATCGTCACCCCATCGTCACCCAAAAATCCATAATCATAATCGTTTACCTCAGCATCTCAAAGACCTAATCCAATCCAAACGCCGCTCCAGAACAGTGTGGCAAAGATCCCGACATCCTGCTGATCGCCGCTCGTACAATCAGTACTGCCGATTGGTAAAGCGGCGATTGGCATCCTTCCGTTCCGATTCTTTCAATTCCTACCTCTCCTCTCTGTCTACCAGGGATAACTCGTTGTGGAATGTAAACAAAAAAATCCTAAAGTATCAACCTGTTTCACATCCACTCCGTCGTGATGATGGGTCCTGGGCGGCTTCGGATGGGGATAGGTCGGAGGAATTTGCTCTGCATCTTACCCATACTTTCACACGTCACCTTTCTCATCAAAGCCATACTCACAGCACAACTGTGGAAGATTTCCTCACTTCACCTATTCCTCTCTCTCTTCCACCAAAAGCCGTTAATCCCTCTGAGGTCAAATACCTTCTGAAAAACTTACCTTACCGAAAATCCCCTGGATATGATCTCCTTACTCCTCAAATTCTCAAACAGCTTCCTCCTAAAGCCAAAATCTTTTTAACCTATATATACAATTGCATTATCTGAACGACGCACTTTCCTCTTCTCTGGAAACATTCCATTATTGTCCTATTCGCCAAACCCGGTAAACCACCCAATGAAGCCTCATCTTACCGTCCAATTAGCCTACTCCTTATCCTCTCAAAAATATTTGAGAAACTCCTACTAAAACGTCTACTTCCAATTGTTGAATCCAAAAACCTTTTTCCCACACACCAGTTTGGTTTCCGCCAACGACATTCCACTGCTCAACAAGGCCTTCGCGTTGTTGATCACATCTCCTCAGCCCTTGAAACCAAACAGTATTGCACTGCTGCCTTTCTCGATATAGCTCAAGCTTTTGACAGGGTTTGGCACGCAGGTTTGCTCTACAAGCTCAAAAGATATTTACCACAGACCCTTTTCCTAATCCTACAGTCCTACCTTTCAAACCGCTTCTTCCAAGTCCGCTGTGGTTTAGAATACTCTAACTACTATCCCATAAGTGCAGGAGTTCCACAGGGCAGTGTCCTGGGCCCCATCCTCTATAACCTATACACCGCTGATGTCCCCTCTACTCCCAATACCTTCTTGGCCACATTTGCAGATGACACTGCAGTCTTGTCATCCCACCCAGACCCCGACATAGCATCCCATAACCTTCAAATACACCTTGACGAGATCGAGTATTGGTGCAATCAATGGCGGATCAAAGTTAATGAAGCAAAATGCTCCCACATTACCTTCACCCTTTGTCGCAAGTCTTGTCCACTAGTTTATTTTAATTCTATTCCTCTCCCTGTATCCGAGACAGTACGGTACTTAGGCTTCCATCTTGACAAACGACTGACCTGGAACCCACATACGAGACTAAAAAGACAAGAACTAAACAGACGCTTTGGACAACTGTACAGACTACTTCAAAGGACATCCCATCTCTCAATAGAAAATAAACTACTAATCTACAAAGTTATACTTAAACCAATCTGGACATACGGAATAGAGCTATGGGGGACAGCAAAAAAGTCGAACATCAAGCGTATCCAATCCTTTCAATCAAAAGTCCTGAGAACAATAGTAATTGCCCCTTATTATGAAGTAGAGTGGGAGGCTATTGTTAAGTACCTTGGGATTATTATATACCGCTACTAATAGTAACTTAATAGTTTGTAAATACACCTACAAAACGCACAACCGGAAAATCAGCTGTATATGTCCTTTTCCCATTTATCATCAGAAATTCTCACCGTATTACCCCCACTAAATCCCTTACTAACTTACACTGCACCTTGGAGTTTATTCAGTCATACCAATTAATTCAAAATTAGTTTCAAAGAATAATATTTGACCAACCGAAGTACACTACTATAGTTAAGTTGCACGAAGTACCCAAGGCTACCCAGATTATATTCTATATATTTTAAATCGATAACGACTTTAAGTAAACATAGCGAGAATCAATTGCTTCAAAATATTACGAACATAAATAAATACCCAGACATAAGTGCTTAGGATATAAAGTATTGCGAGGAAATGTATTATTATTATCATATAGCTTTTTATTTATTTTTTTGTCGTTTCACAGAACATAACTACTATACGAAATATCAAGTCGTATAAAGGATGTCTATGAAACTTTTAATGTCTGTTTGTAATTACGACTAATAAAACTTATATTGCTAATCAGGTATAAAAATCGTCAATAGTAAATCATTGCTAATTTTTTAATACCAAGTAATTAATTAATTACCCAATCTTATGTTATGGTGCAGTCATTCGCTTTATGTGGCAAAACTGTATTGAAATTGTATCTCTCTGGGTCGAAGATGGGTCTCACAAAGACTCTAACAGACTACTATAAATCCTAAGAAAAAGTTTAAAGTTGAAAAAAAAAAGGTTATATTAGCAGAGTAAGTAAGCTAATATTTATAAATACACTCATATTTGGTTCATCATATATTAAAACATGCTGGTTATGAGAGTAATTAAAGTGAGGGGCATAGTGGATCGAAGGATGAAGAGAATTCCAGAAGGATATTACGATGATGACGAAGGAATTGTTTAATATGGAAGTTATATGGGAAAACGGCACAAGGTGGACCCTTGGGAGCGGGTTGGGTGTAAATGGAGGTTGGCTTTCCTATTAAATATGGAGGAGAGGTAAGAAGGTTTTCCGAATAAGAAAAGGTCCGTGGAGGCAACAGCCAAGGAAATGTTTTCGTCACGGAGACGGATTTAAATAGGATAAAATAAATCAATAATTTTCTTATACAAATTACAATTGGTCTATAACTTTTCAATGTACATGTTCATAACAGTTCATCGTTAAATTTACGTAGGTTTTACGATCCTACTATTAATAAGTTAACTAACTTGTTAATCCAAGTTGTGTGGAAAGTGAAAAAAATAATATATCTTTGGGGCTTTACCGTGAGTTTGTTTAAAACATATTTTAATGATAGTGGAAAAACAACCTTCACTAAATATATAAAAAATTCTGCATTATAATCTTTTAATGCAGCCAAAAAAAAGAGAAAGAAAATAACTAAAACGCTTATCTAAAAAAGGTCATAAATACGCGTTATATTTTGCTATTTCGTGAAACCAATTACCACAAAATTTATAGCTAAATAACGAGAATCCATTACTTCAAAATATTGCTAACATAAAAAAATCACACAAATATAAGCATCAGTTTTTTGATTAATTAATGTTTTTGTGGTTAGGTTTAAAATTGAAACCTATGTGAACTGCAATAAATACTTTATTCGTATCCAAGAGCGATTATGATAGTTTGTTATGTTTAGGACTACACGCATTACATATTAGCATAAGATTATTTTTATGATGTAAATAATGGTAATTAATTGATTGAATTCAAAATTATAAATGAAATTGAAAAATATCGATTGAACATAAAGAACCCTGCTGTTGATTCCTTACTACTCATTAGTGTGAAAATGTGAAGAAAAATCATTTATCAGACACCTTGTTCTACTATAAATTGATATTTCCAGTACAAATTGTGAATAGTTGCAATAGGCCACAATACAGTTTTTCTTTTAGTTTCTCTCAGCGTTACTGTCTTCAATAAATAATATGCCCTTAAACAGCTTCTCAGCTCTAATTTGAGAAAGCTTAAAAGTTAGCTAAACCTTCATATTTTGAGCAAAATCGTATTGTGCGTATCTATAGGAAAGTAAAACCTCCCTCTTCGAGCTCCGCAAAAATACCTTCTGTCGCTTGTTTATTGGCAACATCTGGGGTAGTGGACTCTGATAAGTTATAATTTTAAGTTAGGAATCTACATATTCCTCGTGGCTGAATTAAATGGTGGTAACACGACTCCCCCAGTTACCGGGGAGTCTCTTGGGGTTAATCTGGATAAAAATGACAAGTGGGGGGGGGAGGCGTAGGGGTGGGGGAGTTAAGTGGCACTAGGGTAGCACAAACAAAGTGGTTTGACGAGGGATAATACGCCACTGACTGCTGTAAATGTCTTTGCTTCGTTCCTGACTGACCTGCTATCCGGATCATAGGTTAAAAAAATATCTGCTACTCATGAGATGTGATTTGAATCAGCCTTGCGTTCTTTGTTTCATAATCATGTTTTCATTGTTGTAAATAATTGCAGAGCCGAATGGGAAGGGCTTTACATTCAAACAGATCAAACTAGGCTTAGCCATTCGTCTCTCTGCATATGTTACGATAGGGCTTGAAAAAATGATTAGATTGCGCTCCAATCTTTAAAGATATATTCTACTTCCTAAAATGGCAAGTTCTGACTCGTTCCTTCACAGTTAGCGAGACACATAAGTCGGAAACATATTGTTTTATTCCATTTTTTTATTCATTGGATATGTGATTTTTGCTGGCTGAGATGAAGAAATAAAAAAAGATATGTTATATTAAAAATATCATGTAGTTTATTCACAATCTTTTAATGAGTATAAGAAACTCTCTACGGAAGGTATTCCATCGCTTAGTACCTCCTTGATTTCGTTTATTTATGTATCATAAACATAATCCAATTTACCTTACAAAAAATTAGTAGTTACAAACATATACACAGAAATAAAGAAAGTAAAACTTGTTCAAAAAATAAATGTTAAGGTGCATACAATAAAATAAAAATAATCTATGGTACTATGACCCATCATCAAAATCTATTTTAAAAAATGGTACAACAACCCTTATGAACAAGAGGGGACCAGGGGTGATTACGTGCGACAGCGGTAAGAGGTGGGGGGACCAGGTGGTGGGGGTTACGACAAAGTTGGCAGGAGAGGGGAGAAGTTACCCTCAGAGTGGGCTCAGGATCAACGCCGACCGTATGGTCTCAGTCGCGGTTACGTCTCTCTTTGTAGCATACTCCTGTAGTATAGTTCTTTTTCGTGCGTTTAATAAGTCATTCCAAGTTTTCACAAGTGGGATTTTTGGTGTTACGATTGTGTAGGTTACACCACTATGATCTTTTGAGGTACGTAAACTATTAATGACCTTTAAACGTTTGATTGTGAGCTCATAGCGTGAAATTAAGCCAGAGCTGATGTATTTTTTAAGAATCTACTTAATTTGATAAAAAAAACAAAGTAGATTTTTATCAAATTTATTTGTAGATGACGGACTTGTTATGTACGTGTGCACGCTTGATTGGAAGAGGTTTTACATATCCTGTGTACCTCTTGCTTCCATCCTCAGACATGATACAAACCTGAATTGAAAATCGAAATTGCAATTGATCCAACTCCATTTAATTCGTTCTAATAAACACCGGTGCAAATTGATTGTAATCACGATCAAACATTAACTGAGTCAATCTCTGTCACAAAACAGGGGTAGAGGCTATAAAATCAAAAGCATGCTCCTATACTTAAAAAATAAAATTACGTTATTTTATAGATCGTAAATACATATATTGCATATTATTTTTGTAAGGAATATATTAAAGATCTTTAGTGTTTAACTTCTCTTAGGTTATTTATCTGCCTTTTTATAAAATATCATCGACACGCTCTGTGTTCAACAGTGAAGTGATTACGGACATTAATATAAAAACCAAGTGTTATATTGTGTGAAATTAACAATTATGGTTATCTTACGAGAAACTGATCTCATAAAACACAAAATTACGTTTTATTGTCTACTTCATTATGGATCGCAAGACTCAAAAGTAGTATGTTGGCTACTCCTGAATGAAGTAATTGCATTGGTTTCTGTAACGACATGCGTTCAATGGTGATATGATAAAAATAGCGCACCTGCCTCCTAACATACGAGGGGCGGAGCCTCGTGAGGGAAAATGGGCAGTTTCTGGGACTAACGAATTCGGCTCAGAAGAGTACCGCTACGGATTTATGTTTATATGATTCGTTTTTGAACGGCCCTTTTGTCTTTATGTACAAGGATGGTGGACGTAGAACTGGTAAAATTTTAATAATCCATTCCCAGTAATCTGTAATTATGCTAAATACCGGTTGGCTGATTTACAATTGCTACAAGTTTAAGAAGAAACAATTAGTGAGAAATCATTTGTTCTTATTCGCTAATTTTACACCGTTCTCCATACCTCTTGGTTTCTTCTGAGTGGATGTATTTGTCGAGAATCGGCTTTGGTCGATAAAACATAGATTTTGTTCAAATGTATTTATTGATGACGTTTTGACATGTCTACATCAGTTTCTCTCTCACCTTGAAGACATGCATAGTACGTCAAAACGTTGCCTGTTAATATATTTGTTAACCAATTCAACTATTCCAATCTAATTTTACGGTTAATGAACCAGAAAGTTAGAGTGATAATTTTCACTAATACTTGTAGATATAAAACATCAAAGTACAATAAGACGAATTCGATTGCAAACGAAAATGAATGCTTTGAGTAAGGGACCATTCGTGGACCATTTTTTGTTGTTACTCAATGATCTATATACTTAATATTTTGTTCATGCGTTCTAGCGTGTTTAATAAAAAAAAAATGTGCCGAGTTGAGCTTTGACGGATCGGCAAGAACCTGGATTTACTTGTTTCTTTACACATTTTATTCCATTTTTATGGGCTTTTGCTTTTATTGCATTTTCAGCTATTTCAGATTGGACGAAGGGCGTGGTTTTACATAGCCAACTCTATTGACTGTTGCCTGACAAATAGGACAGTCTGACCTAAGCCTTATGAACATTTATTTGTGATGGTGTTGAATTGTAAACAATTACTCGCTGTTGCGGCTAAAGTAATTCCAGCAGGATATTGCCAAGCGCAGGATATGAAGGTCTACCCAATAAGAAGAGTTGCAGAACCAAGGCTGAACATTATTGTCAAATATATTTTTTATTTACGATGCAGTATGACGATCTAGTTGTATTGGCAATGATTACATTTATTTTAATGTTAGCGAGCCGTTGATAGGAAGATTGTGGTGGTAGCAGAAGTGCCAGTCCCCTGTGAACTATGTAGTGGAAGTTTTGCACTGTTGCCACCGCAGAATCTGACCTGAATGACCCACCAGACCCTTTTCTACAACAAATACCTGACCCTTCATTTCCTACCTGCTCATTTATAGCGGCTTTCGCCTTATTATCAATGTTTATGCCCTTGTTCTTACTAGGATTATTTGTATTTTATTGGACCTATTTCACAGTTAAGTATATATTAGTCTATCAGATTTTTATCAGCGGGAAGAATTATAACCGGGAGCGCTAAATAATAATGAACTCTTGAAAAAATTGTTTACTTGTATTTGTGTGATGTAAACTGTTAATTTTTAACGAAACTAATCGAATTTCGGTATTTATTAAAAAAAATAACAATAAATGGTTCCACGAATCGTTAGTTTTGTAATATCGTTTGCTTGTTTTTTCAAAATAATGGTGTGAAGTAAAAAAATGCAGAGATACTCTCGGTACTTAGTTTCGTAGAAACTTCTTAAATGATCGTAAATAAAATACTATTTATTTTGTCAAAACGAAAATCCGCCAGTTTATTTGTTAAAACCACCTTGATAAGTGAATATGTTCTTTACGATTCCGTCCGCTAACATTAAACGTTTCTGGGATATTTTCCGGAATCGTATTCTTCCCAAAAAAGTTCGCGTGGTTGTTTGTATGATGAATACATACTATCTCACGATCACCCAGCCTCAATCGATGTCCTCTTCGGTCTCAGCAACAATTTCGAAATTGGAAGTGAAGAAAAACGTTTAATTAAAATAACAAATCGTTCACTTTGAATAATTTATTTTTCTAACATTACCTCCGGCACTATAGATGCACAGCAAATAAATATTGGCTAAATAAAAATAATAAACATTTCTAATTCCACCACCCAGATGTTGAATTATCGGGTTAAGATAAGTTCCATTGAGGCATGATAGTTAAACAATATTAAAGTATTAATATCTCGTGCAATGGCAGATCTAAAGTCGTACCTCTAATCGCTTAAAACTTGTTTAGTACATCGCAATAACTTTAAATATATAAATAAAAGTTTTAACTGTCACTTTGTATCTCAAAAGTGAATGTCGATTCTTACTAAGTGAAATAAAAGAATATTTCAGAATAAGTTTAACGTATTTCTACATGGTATGGTAGAGTTGTTAGAGCAAGGAATATGTAGGAAAATAAGAGATTGAAAGTTGGGCTTCTAACGCGCTTCTCCTACGGACACCCACCCAAGTCGATTTCATTCCAGAGGTATATAATATAAGAATATTGTAATGAGCTCCACATGAATGTTGGATTTGATTTCTAAGTTTTCAGAGGTGGTTCATTGATTCACTAATTTTTTGACTATGCATGCCGGAACACACTTAGGTTACTATGGTCCATATCCAGCCTGCTCTGCCGTCAGCGGGCCATTCTTCACTTATTTTCGCAAAGGGTACTGAGGAACCTATAATACTTGTTATCTAGAGCCCTAATAACACATCTGTCCTTTCCCTTTCCTTATTTCTTCCCATTCTTGGAAAAGTGCTCCTTCGAGCCTCAGGCCATGCTTCACAAACCTGGACACGTCTGTCAATAATGTCCCGTGGGTGAGGGTCTCGAGTTCGTGGAACGTGTTGTTGAAATGGATGTATTGTGATTGTATGTATGGGATGTAGGCACGTGTTGTAGGCCTCCAGGCATTCGGTATTCCCCGCTAGCGAACATCTACTTGCCGAATTCTAATAGTGTCGTCACTTAACTCCATTTCTCATCGAGTCAGTCTTTCATTTTGAGCCAAAGCCCAACAATGTTCACCTACAGGCTTTCAATTTTTTTATTTTATTTTTACGGAGGTAAACTGTTTTTAGGGTTTCTTTAAGATATTAAAAATGTTTATTTGGAGAAAATACGATCAGTCCTAAAATGAATATGGTTAACTGTAATAAATGATCTTATTCATTCCGTATTTACAAATTTGTATATCATTTCTGTCTCATTCATATGTCATTTTTCAATAACCTGTGAGTTCATTGTCAGCCGTGAGTGTATAAACGAGCCTATAAAGACTACGCATCAGTCCTTTTATAACTAGTGCGGGCTAAAAATAAAAAGGAAGTGGATATATGCGCATAGGGAGTAGTTAATGAATTGATAAAAATACTTAGCAGTTGATAAAATATAAAGAAATATAGATCAACTGCACTCATGCTTATAAATCCTGTTTAACAATCAGTCTCTTTCCTTGTTATCAGGACCTGGTGTAGACCCGTATTTGAACTGTACTCAAAAATTATGACTGACGAATTGGTCGATTCGTTCATATTTGCTGCTTTTGTGTTTTCTTAATGGGAACTGTGTTTTCCCAGGACAAACAAAGATGTTTAAAAAAAAAAATCGAAACAAAAAACATTCCACATGAAGAAGGGGTCGGGGGTCTAAACCACTTTAGTCCATGTAGCTCTGGTTTGTTTCTCTATCTTAATCACTTTGAACACCTCAAATTGCCTGCTAACACCATAGCTCATCATGAGGTCGCGCTAACAAAATCTTGAAAAATGATGTACACTGCAACATTGTGACACATTTCCACTTGAAAAGTTGGTTTAGCTTGCTCTTCTAAATGAAACTAATCGAGTTATAACATTATAACAGTTACAAATGCCTCAGGTTTTGTCACGTGCCTGCAAGCTGCGAGGGTGCATAGAAGCGTCAAATGTTCATCGAGTATAAATTCAATTAAAATGTTATATTTTCAATAAACGATAATCACAAAAGATCGTTAAAATGACTTGGCCAGTATTAAATTTTTTCTAGGTGCTCCACTTGTTGTCCTGATAACGCTAAATCTAATAACGAACCTATAAAAGGTAATTGAATGGCGTTTATTAATTAATTAAGAACATCGATATAATGTTAGAGTTGAGGCCAGAGTTTCCATTTCAGTTAATTAAAAACGTGTTGAATTATTGTGAAAATGTAAAGTTTGGTATTAAATACCATTCTCCGATGTCTCCAACCATTGGAGAACAGAGCCGGTTCTCCGATGTCTCCAACTTGTACAAGTACCGGACATACTCGGATCTATATTATTTGGAAACGCCCATTAATACATTTAATGAAAATGATGAAACATCTCCCATCAAACTAAGCTGATTTTCCAGCTCTCATCCACTATGGTGTATATTCACTGTTTATCTTGGTTTAAATTGTATGTGTGTTATGTTGTTTAAGGACTATTAGCCACCGAGGTTGCTCGGTAAATAGCTTACTACCGGCACCAGTGTGCTTATCGGTGAAAGGGAAATGGTGAATTACCCAAGTGGTTTTATGCCTTGAGTATTGCCTAAACTAGCCGAATATAAGTGAAAGCAGAGGCAGCCATTGTGTGCTATAAACAGTTCCAAAGTTAGTCTTAGCTGAATGGATAAAGTTGTGATATAAGCTTAGATCGATGAAATTAATTCGATTTAATAATGAGATAGGTTTTGACATACCATTTATTATTAGGTTTTATAAGGGCCATAAATTGCCTTTTCCAGAGTGGATGATTGCATCATGTGTGAGATATTGTTTGGTAATTTTAGGACCTGATGAAGACATATATATGGGAAAATCTAATGTTTCTCTTTGGTGAGCAGAAGCCGATATCCCAGCAAAACCATCTACTCATATGTTAATTCACGACTTACAATGAGTTGCCTGAGGTACCCTGTATGTATGGCTTTAACCATAGCACGAATACTCAGCCCCATCAAAAGATAGTTATGCATATGAGTGATGAGGTCCTTCCGAACATCAACTGCCCCGTAGCGTCCATTAGAGCCCTACAGTACTGGGCACACGTGCTGCATATCTTATCGATTTCCCATCCACGATCACTGCTCTTCTTCCAACTTCCCCTAACGGATAAAACCCATACATCCTTCTATCATACCTTTAACTCACTCAATATTCCTTTCCATCGGATTTTTTCAATAACTGGCTCGCTGTTAAACAGAGAGTCTATTTTCCAACTTGTAAGTAACTAGGAAAGCAAGAGATAATATGGCCTCCGTGTGATTTTCTTAAATGTTTGTTTAAAAAAAAACTACTCTATATTATTTATCCAAAAATACCACACTAGATTTGTTAATCTACATTGGTGTTAATAAAAATAACTAATTTTTTCCATTATATTCTTTAATGTGTTCTTAACCACGGGGATTGAAGTAAAGTTCAAAATTGGGTTATTGCTGTAGCGTTTTAGTTTGATACAGGATGGATCATGAGGAAAAGTAGGTCGGTTTTGGGGCTGTTGGGATTTAGTAATTGAAGCGTAAACTGGGCAAGACCTAGGCGCTTAGGTGGGGTTGATTGGAGGCTGGTGTGCGTGATGGTTGTGATGTGTTGTGGAGGTTGCCGGAGATGTACTTACTGGTCGTTGGGTCTTGAGGAAGTCGCTGTGTCGAAGGCGGACAGATGGCCTCATCATCTCCTCCAAGCATTTTCATTTTCTGTGCTATTTTTGGAAGTGTGTCAAGTGATGCGGTTTTGGCGAAATATTCTTTTTGTCCAAAAGAAATAAGCCTCTATTAAACTGAAGTCATAAGCACAGCGTATTGTATATTGATTGTTGTGAAAATTTTAATTTTTTAATGGAAATGTTACTCCTTAAAAAAAAAATACGGGGAATAAATCAGGACTTTACTCATATCCTGAACTTGGTTTTAAGAAATATTAGAAACTGAAAGGCCATACTATTTCGTATTTAATTGTTTTCTCTTATAATTACCGTTATTGTATCCAAACCAAAACCTAACCAGCATATTTCCATGTGTAGTGGGACATGCCTTTAAAATATTAGGTGATTAGAATAATTTTCAATGACTCTATCGGCAGATACTTCCTCGGGGAAAAACTCACTTGAATTAAACGTAAGCCTTTCCTTAGAAAACGGCATTTAAACATTTATGCAAGCAAACAAAAAACGCTGTTATGCATGAATAGGATCACATACAGTTGATACCCTCTCTTGGATGATCAAGAACAAAGATCTTCCAGGAAAAATAAAAAAATTTTCCGTAAATTTGCAGCCAGTTTGCGTTAACTGGTCACATCTTCAGGCAGTGTGAATGGGCAGCTCTTTGAGGGCCGACCTACTCGGAAAATGAATTCCAGCAAATTAGTGTTTGGCCCTCTGAAACAAAAACATACAGGCTTTCCCCATTTAATTTTAACCTCGCTCCCAAGGGCATCGCTTTTCATTGTGGTAATTTAGAGAAGTGCTGTCTGCCAGAAGAGAATTTAAACGGAATTTCCCCAACGATCACAGTATCTCCAACACTATTGTCACTAGTGTAGTGTCCATTTGGATTTGTTTAATTTCGAAACATGGATTTTTTATTATATTTATGTTTAATAGTACCAAGTAACAAAAGTTTACCACTTCATTTGACAGAATAGACTTGCACTACCCTTGATCCATTGTCATGAAATCAAATATTATGGGACACAAGGCTCAGAGGTTTCCGCCAATTTATTTGTCCAGTTCGTCAGATTTTCTTGACATCAATCATAAACTAGTAGAAAGTGAGGAAGCACAACCAAGAGCTACTGATGGGGCTCCGCTCGGCCTTTCTAAAGGCTTATGAAAAAAGGATTTGATGTTATTGAACACAAATATGTACTTCACTTTATTTGTTAAACCTTTCTGAATTCATTTGTCTGGTTGCAGGTATAACACTGAGTGTTCATTGTTAACTGTCAAGTGTGTAAATCGGCAGAAAAAAGGCTCAGGTTGATGAAAGTGAGCTGCTAGGTTTTCAAAGATGCTTATGAATAAAGAAAATCAATCAAAATTGGTTAGGAATAGCCATTTATATTATTATATCACAAAACCTCACTTTTAGAAATATCTTTGAAATTATTGTCATGTAACATGTTTGAGAAAAAAATAATACTATTAATCCAAAATGCCTTAACAGCTGCGATTTTAGAATGCTCTCAAACGAATAAATACATGTTCTCCATTTCCCGTTATCGTAATTCGACAACCATCTGACCGTACGACACGAATCACATATTATACATGAAGATAGGCAGACGAATGGAGATTTTCTGTACCTGTTTCAAAGTAAAGCCTTGTGCTCCTGTGTTGGCAAATACTTAATGCATCCCTCAAAAGTTGGATTATAGGAACTGACTAGATAAGAAGAATTTATTTTTCTTGCCGTCGACATGAACTTGGGCAACTAACTTACTTTGAGTTGCAGCAAGGATGGTTATTGTTGTTGGCACCAAATAGAAAATTCCTTGCAGCTCCACTTCCAATGAATCGATTCAAATTCCAGTATAATGTGTTGGAATTTAATTTCGCAATACTCCCCTCTCTTTGCCGTAAGCATGATATTGAATATAAAATACATCTAGATTTTCCTCCCAGCAGGTAAATCTATGATGAGTTGCTATACTAATTATCTTAATTGGAAACAGATGTTGATTGATCGACATTCGTCTATCGGTGGATTACATTATTCAATAGGTCCTAATTATTATATAATTATGGGTCCATCATTCAAATAATCACAACAACAAATATTCTACATGGCATATAAAAATACGTATATAAGATTTAATTGAAAACAAATGACCCTTAATGTAAGACGTTTCTCTACATGTTATAGAAGCTTTCTCAAATACAGTTTTAGAGATATTTCAGATTTAGTTTAGTTTTTCTCTATAGCTGAGAATTCCTGGGAGAAGGTATTACAAAATGAACTCCAATGATATTATATGAAAATAAGTTCAACCGGATTTTGATAGTAATTAGTATTTTGTAATTTTTTACGTTGAAACGATTTTAATTGGCCTGGGTGGTTTAACATTGTCTAAAATCCTTTGCTCGTTTAACATTAAACAAGAAACATATGTTTTTCACCCTTTATTTCGTTTACATGTTCATGGTCATCTGGTTTTATACATTTATAAAAAATAAATTCATTATTTACTTAAACTTTAATTAATGAATCAAACAATGCAGTAACTAGTTATAGGATGTTAAAATTGAACCATTGACCAGATGAAATCAAAGTACTAGTTAGGAGTGTGATGAATATATTTTGAAGTGAAACATATGTTCCTAACATTGATTAATAATAAACTAGTTACCTAGATACATTAAAAAAATAAACTAAAAATATTGTTCCCTTGCCTGAGATGAGAGGCTTTACTTTGAGTCATCCTAGTATTTTGCCTACCCGTGTGTGTGAGTGGTACGGTATCCAGACAAATATCAGGCGCATTGTACAGAGTCATTGGTTTAAAAAACGCTTATTTTTGTTATTTAGGAAAATCCCTTTGTCCCCTGACCAGACTTCAATATCAGAAACTCATAAAAAGTGTTAGCTTAATTCGTTTACAGGAAATTGAATCGGAGCAACTGTTTTTATTGACCATTTCAACATGCGAGAGCCATGAGAATCCTATTCATCAATTTATGCGTGCCCCATTTTTTATTAGAGCTTATGTACGCACGTGGGATTCTATGCATGGGTAACTATCTATGTAATGCACAACATAATATATGCTGTTTTATAACCTATGGGTTGAAGTTTTTAATTTTGGCTTCATTTAAGCTTGTGGATATTCCTGCTTATTTTTGCATTGTATGCAGTAAATCTTGTTGCCAAATAACATAAATCAGAATTTACATCGTATCATTAAAATATATTTTTATTGTTTCAGGTACGAAGCCTTTTTGTTTGAAGCCTTGGTGATTAGGTTTGTACTTTGTATAATTAATTATATGATATGGTTCAGAAAATATGGATCAGTCGACCACTAGATCTATCGGGTGTCACCCAAAATGATAAGAGAATCTTATCAGTTATTGAACTGGTTATAAAGTTTGATGAATCAGAAAAATCGCTGCTTTAAAGAGTTGGGGGGGGGGGTCGGCTGGATTCGATGCGCTTCAAAATTAAAAAAAAATCATTAATTAACCTATTACTGCAGTCTTGTCATCCCATCCAGACCCTGATAAAACCTTCGAAAAAATCTTGATGAGATCGAGCATTGGTATAACCAATGGCGAATCAAAGTCAATGAATCCAAATGTTGCCAAATTACCTTCACCCTCTGGTGCAAGTCTTGTCCAGAAGTTTTTTTTAATTCCATTCCTCTCCCTGTATCCGAGATAGTAAGATACTTAGGCTTCCATCTCGACAAACGGCTGACCTGGAACCCACATACGAGGCTAAAAAGACAAGAACTAAACAGACAATTTGGACAACTGTACAGATTACTTCAAAGGACATCCATCTCAATTACTAATCTACTTAAGCCAATCTGGACATACGGAATAGAGGTATCGGGGACAGCAAAAAAGTCGAACATCAAGCGTATCCAATCCTTTTATTAAAAGTCCTCAGAACAATAGTAGATGTCCCTTATTACGTCAGCAACAAAACCCTTCATAACGATCTTAATATACCCTATATTCGTGAACTTATCCCTCCTAAGTTTATGAAATTCCATAGTAACCTATCCAACCACTCTAATCCCGTAGCACAGTCATTGCACAGCACCACTCATCCCTATAATCCTCTTCGGAGACTGAAACAGCAGTGGCCTCTTGACCTGCTATAATTATACTAAAGAGAATCTCAATCCTCAACTACCAATAGCCAACTCACAAAGAAATTTTGGTAATTAGTCCATTTGACCATGTAAACTTTTCGAAGCAGTGATTTTCATTCGACGCAGGATTAAGTGTCATAAAACTTTATTTTTCATGCGTTGTGAAGTTCGGCTCAAGAAAACCTGTTTAAAAGGTTTTTTTTTAGTGGCCTTATAAGACCCCGACTTTGCTTATAGTCGAGACAAGCGTCGTATTTCTTATAAAACCACGAACAACACCACCTTGATACTTTGACAACACCTTGTTTGATACTTGTTGATCATAGGATTCTTATTTTTTTACCTTGGTTACAAATTGAGTTGTATTTATTTACATATATGTATATATTTAGCGAACCTTTCTTTAAATAGAGCTTGTAAACTTAACTGACGATTGTGAAAAATCTATCATATTTGGTATTTTTGAGCCAATACTCTATATTGTTTATCAATAGGTCTATTGGTCTGAAAACCCCTTCTTAATGGATAAAACAAATATTCAAATGTATAGCTATTAAAAATAACAAATTTGAAACCAGCTCGTGACGCTATTTATCTTATCACTTATAATCCTGTTTATAACTTTTCTGATAAACTACATATAGGTTTTTTTTTTCAGATGTTGACGAAGTCAAATGATTACTTGAGTAATAGATAATAGTTTTTCCTGCGTGGATTGGGCAGAAGGCAGAGAGTGAGGGAATCGTGTAATGTTAGGGCGGACCTTTGGCATTTACCGTAGGACCCCGATTTGACAGTTGACAATAGTGATCAGTGGTAGTCAATAGATAGACAGAGTGACTAATAGGTGTTCATCCATTAGCATTACATACCGCGACAATGCTTTGACCAATTACCTCAGCCTCGCTCTTCCTCCCCATTCCTTCAACTTCTCCACCCGGAATGAATTCACGGGATCTTATCATCAAACGAGCAATGATTTTGTAAAAGTATTCGACACCGCTGGCTTGCCACTGAGTAATGTGTGACCATTCTAAAAAAGTTGCTATAATTTTCAGTGGTTTATATAAGTGGAGTTTCTATCTAGCCATAGGAAATTATATATTTTGTGAACACTTTCAGCAATAAATAGCCATCTTAGAGGTATATTAGAAAATCAAGTCAACATACTATGGGATACAATGCATGGTATCTGTTTGAAAGTAGATGTAAGTAGTGACCTTTTGTTTGGTACTCAACCGTACTTCTTACCGATTAAAAGCATCTGAACATTTTCGAAAACGTTAAACGACATTATTGCCAGACAATTTCAAACTCCGTTATTTTTTTTTACTTTAAACATTCTGTGAAACTTTGTCCGTTTACATAAACTGAACATGGGTGGTCCTTTGTCAATTTGATGCCAGATCCACTTGAAACGAATTCGTGGCTGCGTTCATTTCATTTTGGGTTGAGTCAGAAAGAAATCGGTTCGCCATATTTGTTTCCGAAGAAAGACACGATTTTATGTTTCTAAGAGGTGTTCATCCATTAGCATTACATACCGCGACAATGCTTTGACCAATTACCTCAGCCTCGCTCTTCCTCCCCATTCCTTCAACTTCTCCACCCGAAATGACCGTTTCCGTATACAGGCCTTCGTATACTTCCCCCTGGCTCCTTCCTAGACGCGTCGAGGAACGCTGAAAAGGATGGTTGGCAAGCTAAAGGAACTTCACACGGATTTAGGAAAATAATAACAGGGAATATGGAGAACACCTCTAAAATCGTTTTTTATTGAGAAAAAAAAAAATATCACATTTAAATCGATACTTAAATCTAGAATTAACAGCAGGTCGCAAAATTATAAAACATTAATGGAAACCTCAAATCATACAAGTTAATACAATTATTTCATAAACTACTGTACAACAACCGTTTGTTCCATTTCAGAACGGTTACAATACCCCCTTCTTTACAAAAGAGGC
This sequence comes from Acanthosoma haemorrhoidale, assembly GCA_930367205.1. Taxonomy (NCBI): domain Eukaryota; kingdom Metazoa; phylum Arthropoda; class Insecta; order Hemiptera; family Acanthosomatidae; genus Acanthosoma; species Acanthosoma haemorrhoidale. Next base: position 115,736,349 of record OV884009.1, on the reverse strand, counting down.
GACTATCATCGGCTCTTTTCACTAAGTATCCTCGGGGGTACGTTGCACTGAACTATTCACTGTCATCACCTTCACTCACTCCTCCCCGTTATTTGTAGACGGGACAGGCTCTTGTTCCTTCGGGTAACGAATAATCACCTGGGCCGCTGTAGGGGTTGACTCCTCTCGGGGTTGACGTCGGGCACGCCAGCAGTATACCAGCCAGGTGAGGCCGATTACTTGCGGTAATCCTATCAATGTTCCTATCCCGCTCCACCACCAACATCAGTCCTCCTGAAACACCATCCGTCATTACTTCCTTGGATTCCGTAGGTTGTACAAACTTTGGTGTGTGGGAAGGGCTGGTAGAGGTTCAGGTTCCCACGTTGGGTCCAGGGGGTCGTCAGAGGGTTCGAGGGTACTCTCTTCAATCTCCTCCGGTATGCTGGCTTCAGGAAGGGGTCTCTCTCGCGCGGTTGGTGGGACCGGTTCTAGACCTCTTGTTATGCCACTGGGTCTTCCCGCCGTTTCTACTACTTGCCACGGCATTGGGCCCTTTCCTTTTGGGGAGCTAGTGGCCAATGTATGTGGTGGGGTCATGTGGTCGTCTCCCTCTCCTTCCTCCTCGTCATCATCTGAGCTTGCCATCGGTACGAGTTCTAGGTCGTCTTCTTCGTCCGTACTGTCGAGCTCGCTCTCCGCCTGCTAAGGGAAGAGTTCCAGTCGTCCCAGTTTCCCTTGACTCGTCACGGGCACTCCTCCATGTAGTCCTCCGTGAGCCGGCTTCAGCCTGTTTATATGGACCACCTGAGTGTTTTCTGATTCACTCCTTATTTCGTATGTGACCTTCCCTAACCTCTTGGTCACCTCATGGGGACCAGTCCATGGGCAGTGAAACTTTGGGAAATGGCCTGGCTTTACCGCGGGTACATGGAGGTATTCCAAGTCCCCCACACTAAACTCTCTTTCCTTCCTCGTCTTGTTTATCCGCTCTGTGCGTCGTGTCCACTCTCGGTCAATTTTTTGTCTTGCCTTATCTTGGCCTTTCTGTATCCGGTCCCCTAATTGTTGCACCACCTCGCCGGCCTCGTCCGTGTCTCCTTCGTCTTTGGTGACCTTCTCTAGTCGCGCTGGTGTCCGTAGTTCCCGTCCGAACAGGAGGTAGTTAGGCGAGAATCCCGTGGCCGAGTGGGGAATGGCTCTATACGCCATCAAGGAATACGGGACCCATTTGTCCCAATCCCTCCCATCCTTTCTGGCAAAGTGAGCTAACGAATCGCCCAAAGTCCTGTGGAACCTTTCTAGTATTCCATTGCTTTGGGGGTGGTAGGCCGTTGTTTGTAGCTTGGCGATCCCTAGCGCTTTACACACCTTAAACAATTCGGAGACAAAATTTCGGCCCTGGTCAGTTAGTAGGCGCAGTGGCACCCCATGTCTGGTGATGATGTTCTCTACGAAGGCCTTTGCAGTGGCTCCCGCCGTCTGTTCGGTAATGGCTACGGCCTCGGTATATCTATAGAAGTGATCGAAAAAGGTCAAAAGGTATTTGTTCCCACTCTGGCTCCTTGGGAAGGGCCCCACTATGCCAAGGGACACCATTTTGAAAGGTCGCGATGGAAAGAACGGCCTCTCAATTGGTACCGTCCGTCCCGCCGGTGTTTTCCGGGTGGCACACGAGTGACACGTCTTTACAAACGCCTCCACGTCTTACTTCATTGAAGGCCAGAAGTACCTTTGTCGTAAGACGGCAAGCGTTCTCTCCCCCCCCCGGGGTGACCAGCCCATACGCTGCTGTGATGGTCGGTCAAAGCTTCTTTTCTCCTGACCTGAGGCACTACCACCTTCCACTGTCTTCGCTCGTCGTTCTCTCCTCGGTACATTAACCCCTGTTCGTCCCACCTGCACAATCGGGGGTTGCCTTTCGCCCAGTTTTAGCACTCTTCGTCCTTTAGCTGGTATTGGCTAAATCCTTCGTAGTCCGGGGCGTCCTCTGAAGTTACCTTGGTCACCGCACGGCTTAGCGCATCCACATTGGTGTGTTTGCGTCCGGGTTTGTGGACTACCTCGTAGTCGAACTCTTCCAACCGGAGCACCCATCTCGTCAGTCGGGACGACGGATCCCTGAGGGACAACATCCACCGCAGTGCCGCGTGGTCCGTTACCAAGGTGAACTTCCGCCCTAGCAGGTAGCACCGGAAGTGTTTCGTGGCCCATATTACCGACAGCAGCTCCCGCTCCGTAGCCGAGTAGTTCAGCCTGATGTAGTTGGCGGCTGGCATATGCTAACGGTCTCTCTTGTCCGTTTCTCACTTGGGAAAGGATGGCTCCTAGAGCAACTCCAGACCTGTTGGTTGCCAGAATAAAGGGATCTTTGAAATCTGGGTAGATGAGGACCGAGTCGGTACAGAACGCCTCTTTCAGCTCTTGGAAAGCCACTTCCTGGTCTTTCCTCCACTGGAAGCGTTTGTCTTTCCCGGTAAGGAGTGTCAAAGGCTTGGCTATCTTGGCGAAGTGGGGAATAAACCTCCGGTAATATCCCGCTAGCCCCAGGAAGCCTCGTACCTCCCTCGCTGAACCGGGCGCCGGAATTCTCTGACTGCTTGTATTTTCCCATCATCTGGTTTGACTCCCTCTTCGGTCACTAATTGGCCGAGGTATCGTACTTGCCTAACAGCGAACTTACACTTTTCCCCGTTCAGTTTAAGGTTTGCTTCCTTCAATCGGCCAAACACGTTTTCTAATCGGTCTCTATGTTGTTCCAAGTCTTCACTGAAGATGATGATATCATCTAAATATACGTAACATTCTAGACCCTTGATACCTGCAAGGATCTGATCCATGGTCCTTTGGAGGTCACTGGGGCTCCCGCCAGCCCAAACGGCATCTTCTTATACTCGTAATGGCCGTCTAAAGTGGTAAAGGCCGTCTTTGGCTGATTCTTTTTGGCTACTGGTATTAGGTGGTATCCGCTGCTTAGATCTAAGGTGGAGAAAATTCGACTCTTTCCTAGCATCTCTAGCGTCTCTTGTATTAGAGGAAGCGGGTACGCGTCTACTTGGGTCAGCGCATTCAATCCTCGGAAGTCCGTGCAAAAGCGAAACTTCATGCTCCCGTCCTCGCTCTTCTTGGGAGCCAACACCACTGGTGCTGCCCAAGGGCTGGTGGAGTGAGTGATCACTCCATTGTCCAGCATCTCTTTTAAGTGACCTTCTACTATTGGGTGGTGGTGGAATGGTACTCTGTACGGCCGTTTCATTGCGGGGTGAGCCTCACCTGTGGGTATTTGGTGTCTAACCCATACCGAGCAGCCTTCCTTCCCGGGTGGTTTGAACAGGGCCTCATACTCCCGCAGTAGCGGTTCTATCATTTTTCTCTCGTTCTCGCTTAGATGGCTTGAGCCCCAGTCAGGGCCCTTCATTTTTATCGATCTGAATCCAGCTGTCCTTCGGTCCCCTTCGAATTCCTTCCCTCCCCTTTGGGCATTTGTTAGAATGTTGCTTCCCTGGTTCCATTTCGCTGTTACCCCTAGAGTCTGATTTTGGTCCAAACAAACTTCCTGGGGACCCATATTGATCACCTGTACCCACACGCTGCCATCTTCAATCGCTTATCTAAGTGAGCTGCTTGGGCACCGTTTTACCTCAGCTTTGCGGGCTCTATTACTATGTCCGATAGTTCCTCTCCGGATACAAGACCTCTTGTTAAGATCTCGCTGTAGGGTGGTATCTTTACCTGCGCAACGCTTCTTACAAACTCCCTTCCTTCTCCCTCTCGTGGGGCCCCCTGGTCGGCCGTTTCCCTGGTCCGGTAGTCTCTTCTCCGTTCCGCGCGGGCTTCTGCCCTTCTTTTCTTTCTCTTTCTGATGTTTCTTTCTCTCAGCTTCTCCTTCCGTGGGTCCGTTTCGTCCCTAGCCTCCAATGGCTCTACCGCCGAGTTCCACTTTTTGTTCAGGTTCTCGACAGCTTGACTCAGCCTCTCTATCTCTTCGCTACCTCCGTCTATTCTCCGGACAACCGGGACGGTGCTTCCCTCGATCATCTCTAGCTTCCGTTCCCTGACCAACACTTTCGCTCCCGTCCTAGTGAGCACATCCATGCCGATGATTCCGTCGCCGGGCAGATCCAGTGGGGATATCACGATGGGGTGTGTAAACTCCTTCCCTTGTAGCTTACATCGCAGCAGCTGAATCCCATCTATCTGCAGTGGTTGGCCCGTCACTCCCTTAGCCCGTAGACTAGCCGGCCCTAGGTATATTCCGGGGACAGCGACCCTGATCAACGTTACCTCTGCTCCCGTATCCACCATCATGTCGTGTGCCACGCCTTCTATTTCCATCGCCACTGAGATGGTCCCACCCCCTCTTCCTCTTATCCCTGGCACTAGGCGAGTGTATCCCCTTTGTCTATCGAACCTGTGGTCGGGGTGTCCTACAGGTCTTGGGCTTTTGGGTCTACGGGGCCGGCAGGAGAGTTGACGTTTCTTGGTTGCTCCCCTCTTAGGGTCGGCCGACTCCTACAGTCTCGTGCAAAATGCCCCTTCTTTCCGCATGCGAAGCATTGACGATTCTGCCGGTCACCTGCCCCCCTAGGCGTCGGTGCGGGGCTCTGGAGGCATCCTCTCGCTAAGTGTCCTTCCTTCCCACAGCGGTTCCTTCCCCAGTTGGCCTTACCAAGTTTACTTCTCTTTGTACCGCGTCGTGTGAGCTATTTCCGTTCTCTGCTGTAATCATAGCATCGGCCCCTACTCCAAACACGTCTCTGTGGCTCCTGCTTCCTTTATTGCTACCCTCATTTCCGTCAAACGGTTCCGCCCTCATGATGGCCTCCTCAAGCGTGGTTGGAGCCAAAGCCGTTTCGGGCAAGAGTCCTCTCCAGAAAGCCGCTAGCACTCTGCTTTCAATGTGCTTTGAGAGTATGTCTCGCTCTTCTACCCCGTCTATATCTGCAATCAGCCGGGCTCCGATTGCTCTGACTCTGTTGGCGAAAACCCTGGCTGGCTCGGTTGTTCCTTGTCTCGCTTCTCTCAGCTCTCCTTCTAGTTTTTCTCTCTCTCTGGGATCCTCGAATCTCTTCACCACTTCTTTCTTCAGGATATCGTAAGGCGCTCCCTCTCCTACTAGCTCTGGCTTAGACTCGAGGAACTTCTCAGCCACTCCACCCAGTTTCTGTTCTGGAATCATTATTTTGTCCTGCTCCGTCCAATTCCCTACTGCACTTATCTTCTCTAACTTCTTGAAAAACTGAGTGACCGATCCACTTCCCCGGGGTCCCTGTCCAAGGCTTGACCAGGTTCTGCAACCCTAGGTCCCGTTTTCCCCGGCTCCCCGGTTCTCCTTTTTTCCAGTTGAGCCGTCATCGCACTGGTCCGTTGGGCTAAGGACTCTTTCTCGTACTTCAGAGTTTCATTTTCCTCGGCAAACTTCTGGTTCCTTCTCCACCAACTTCTCCAGTTCCTCTTGCTTTGCTTCCGCCATTTTCGAGCGTGGTCACGACTTCTGTGCTATAGGGATATTCTTGCAACCATACCACACACCTGACACCAACCCCTGGCTCCTTCCTAGACTCGTCGAGGAACGCTGAAAAGGATGGTTGGCAAGCTAACGGAACTTCACACGGATTTAGGAAAATAATAACAGGGAATATGGAGAACACCTCTAAAATCGTTTTTTATTGAAAAAAAAAATATCACATGTAAATCGATACTTAAATCTAGAATTAACAGCAGGTCGCAATATTATAACACATTGATGGAAACTTAATTAAAAGTTAATACAATTATTTCCTAAACTACTGTACAACAACAGTTTGTTCCATTTCAGAACGGTTACACGTTTTTGAGAAGGTTTGTCTGTTTTACTTCATGACTTTCCGAATCAAACTTTTTGAAAAAAAAAATTGGATGAAAGGATAAAAAAAACGGCTTTTAAAACGGCAAATGCAAGGAGTAAATCGAACTATTGAGTCCATGACTCAAGACAGAAATACAACGCACCGGAAAAAGGAAGACGTTTAAGTCTGAATTCATAGTTACCCGTAGGATTTTAGCTGATTCACACTAAAGATCAAGGTACAGTCAGGTCAAATCTCACGGTCCAGGATTTCACCAGTAGCATTCTCACTCACAGTTTGCCCAGGTCGCCATCGACAATTATAACTTTGTTAATCAAGACTTAACTTCACACTGTAAGTTACATTGTAAATCACAATATGTACAGTATGGTTACAGCAGAGGGCTTACAGAGCTACGTAAAAGGAACGTTCTTAAGACTAGGGGAGTATATATATAATAATAGAAATGATAACAATACAGATATCCCTGAAAGGTTGTGGAAGAAAAATATTCAGAAGGATAATGGTTAATGATAATAGTCTCCGGACACTCCTGAAACATACCGAGGAATTATATAATACCTAGAAGAAACCAAGGCTGATTTTCATACCTACCAACTAAAGTAAGAAAGATCGCTGCGGGTGGTGATTAGAAACCTGCATCCCACAACACCAGCGGACGAGATAGAAAAGGAGCTGATAAGTTTAGGGTACAAGGTTCGCCAAATCACGAATGTCCTCCGTGAGGAAAGACAAGAAAATGATACAAGTATCAAGATACCAATGCCCTTATTCTTTGTCGATCTAGAGCGAACAGCTGGAGTGGAGAAAATCTACGAGCTTAACCACTTATACTACACAAGAGTACAGGTCGAAAAGCCTTACCCGAAACTAGACATCGTCCAATGCCATAATTGCCAGGCATATGGGCACACAAAATCATACTGCTACCACCCTCCCAGGTGTGTAAAGTGCAGTGGGCAGCACAAAAGTGAATTGTGCAAGAAGCCCCTAAAATCACCTGCTGTATGCGTGCTCTGTCAGCAAGGCCACCCGGCAAACTATAAAGGCTGTGAGGCTTATAGAATTCTAAAGTCTAGAAGTGAACAACGTCGTCGTCCTGAAGAAGAAACATCAGCCATAGGTAGCCCAAGAAGCGCCCCCACCAGAAGTTTGAGGCCTTCAGTCTCTTTTGCTGACGCAGTTCGGAACAGAGAGCAGTCACAGGCATTGCCCACACCTCCTCCGCAAGTTCTTCTTTCCCAGCACTCCGCTCATCCCAGCAATCGGCAAACTCAATCCCATCCTCAACCACACATCTCGCATATCCCGCCACCAAGCTCTTCAGATCTCACCAGCCTTTTAACCTCATTCCTTACAGAGTTCAGAACCCTAATTACACCTCTCATTTCCCTTCTTACAAATCTTGTCTCCTACCTTATCCCCGTTAAACAAAATCCATAAGTGGATCCTTCCGACTCCTTATCCATTCTCCTTTGGAATGCGAATGGTGTTAGCACCCACACTAACGAACTGACAGCTCTACTCCATGACAAAAACATCGATGTAGCTCTTATTACTGAAACAAGACTTACAAGTAAAGGACCATTTACCGTTCGACAGTACCAGACTTATCGAACTGATCACCCAGATGGAAGAGCTCATGCAGGTACCGCTGTCATTGTCCATAACTCCATATCCCATCACATAGTTCCTTTGGTAGCACATGATTTCCTTCAATCCACTGCAGTGTCAATCACCACCCTCACTTTTCCCCTTACTCTAGCATCAGTGTACTGCCCTCCCAATAAATCCATTCCCGATTCCTAATTCATCTCCTTTTTAGACTCCATCGGGCATCGTTTCCTTGTGGGTGGGGACTTTAACGCAAAGCACCAACACTGGGGCTCAAGATCCACAAATACATGAGGACGTGCTTTGCTGTCTGCACTCACACGGAGACATTGCTCCACTATCTCTCCTGACACAGCCACCTTTTGGCCATCAGATCCCAACCGAAATCCAGATCTCCTTGACTTTTTCTTCTACAATAGTTTAGGGACACTAAACTATTCACTCAAGCGCCTCGATGACCTCTCCTCTGATCATAGTCCTTTATTATTAACCATTTCCCTAAGACCAATTCACAAACTGCCTCCTCCTTCATTTATTAGGGGCCCAGTTGACTGGGACTACTTCCGTCAGCTTCTTACAGAGTCCGTAAACCTCAAATTATCCCTGAAAACATCCCAAGGCCTAGACGATGCAGTGCATTCTTTCACTACTCTGGTCCAGAGGTCGGCTTGGGAGGCATCGTCACCCAAGAATCCACAATCATAATCGTTTACCTCAGCGTCTCAAAGATCTAATCAAATCCAAACGCCGCTCTAGAACAGTGTGGCAAAGATCCCGGCATCCTGCTGATCGCCGCTCGTACAATCAGTACTGCCGATTGGTAAAGCGGCGATTGGCATCCTTCCGTTCTGATTCTTTCAATTCCTACCTCTCCTCTCTGTCTACCAGGGATAACTCCTTGTGGAATGTAACCAAAAAAATCCTAAAGTATCAACCTGTTTCACATCCACTCCGTCGTGATGATGGGTCCTGGGCGGCCTCGGGTGGGGATAGGTCGGAGGAATTTGCTCTGCATCTTACCCATACTTTCACACTTCACCTTTCTCATCAAAGCCATACTCACAGCAAAACTGTGGAAGATTTCCTCACTTTACATATTCCTCTCTCTCTTCCACCAAAAGCCGTTAATCCCTCTGAGGTCAAATACCTTCTGAAAAACTTACCTTACAGAAAATCCTCTGGATATGATCTCCTAACTCCTCAAATTCTCAAACAACTTCCTCCTAAAGCCATAATCTTCCTAACCTACATATATAATTGCATTATCCGAACGACATACTTTCCTCTCCTCTGGAAACATTCCATTATTGTCCTATTCGCCAAACCCGGTAAACCACCCAATGACGCCTCATCTTACCGTCCAATTAGCCTACTCCCTATCCTCTCAAAAATATTTGAGAAACTCCTACTAAAACGTCTACATCCAATTGTTGAATCCAAAAACCTTTTTCCCACACACCAGTTTGGTTTCCGCCAACGACATTCCACTGCTCAACAAGGCCTTCGCGTTGTTGATCACATCTCCTCAGCCCTTGAAACCAACAAGTATTGCACTGCTGCCTTTCTCGATATAGCTCAAGCTTTTGACAGGGTTGGCACGCAGGTTTGCTCTACAAGCTTAAAAGACATTTACCACAGACCCTTTTCCTAATCCTACAGTCCTACCTTTCAAACCGCTTCTTCCAAGTCCGCTGTGGCTTAGAATACTCTAACTACTATCCCATAAATGCAGGAGTTCCACAGGGCAGTGTCCTAGGCCCCATCCTCTATAACCTATACACCGCTGATGTCCCCTCTACTTCCAACACCTTCTTGGCCACATTTGCAGATGACACTGCAGTCTTGTCATCCCACCCAGACCCCGACATAGCATCCCATAACCTTCATATTCCCAACTGAGGGCTTACAGAGCTACGTGAAAGGAACGTTCTTAAGACTAGGGGAGTATATATATAATAATAGAAATGATAACAATACAGATATCCCTGAAAGGTCGTCGGAGAAAAATATTCAGAAGGATAATGGTTAATGATAATAGTATAGATAATAATAAAAGGTCGTGGGAAGGAAAATAAGTTATTGATAATTACAATAGAGCTGATAAGTTAAGAGATACAGGTGTTAGCATGTTATTGATAAACGTATCATTTGTTAATGATATGATTATACATATTACATAACTGACGACGCCAGTTCATTTCGGTTAATCAATCGTTAATGAACGATGCTGTTTATTATGTGTTCTCTACGCCAACGTTAATTAAAATCGAGTTGCTTATGGACGAAGAAAATAATGTTGAGTCAAGATCAAAACGACAACGGACAACATGCTGAAATCTCGGAAAAGTGATAATTAGTGTTGATGATTACATATTTTGTATAGAATAATAAAGTATTTGCATAGCTTTGTAGTTTTGTAAGATAAATCCCAATATTATTTATGACTAAAAACACAAACAAGCTCTATTAGAGTTTCGTCGTACATGCTGATTTGCCAAACAGAAGCGGGGTTCGGTCAGGAGCGCTGTGGCATAAGGCCATTGTTCAACGGTCGCGGTTTGTTCTTCGGTTGAACTTGCCTTACTTAAACTAATCGGGCCGTGAGAATTTTTCCATTGGACAGCATTTATAGCGATTTTAATCTTTTCACTGAATTGACTTGATCTCACGTGACTTGACCGTTAGTGTGAATCACCCTTAATGCGGATTTATATATGCTTTATACCGCCTCAGTTGTGTTAAATAAAAGGTGCCAAATTTACATTCTAATTTGAAGCATGCTCTTTCAATAATTAATTTCATTACTATCTGATAATCGATTAACAAACCATTATCTCACCTGTTAATATTTGTATTCTCTCACAACTCGATTTTCCGTTTTAATTAATAATTTTCTTTTTCTCTGTGTTGTATACTTATACATATATATATATATATATATATACAGTTATTTGATATATGTAAAACTTCAGAAACTATTGTACCTTTATTTATATTCACCTTTATAGTCTTGTTACCGGCTCTTCATTAAATCATATTAGCTTCTAACCGCTCTAAATTTGCATGCATGAACCTTTTTTTTTAACTATCCATTCATCTTTCAATTATATTCACGTTTTATTTTAATTCTTGTCAATAACATTTCAACACCATTTTAATTTAAACACCTCCCTTTCCTTTTTTTTTTATCAGGATTAAAGAGTGCTCATAGATAAAAAAAAAACGATGTCATTATTTTATTGGGACCAAGCCGATGTATTTAATTTCCCCTCAGCGCTAACGCCGGGGTACATCAAATGTTTAGCTGGGCACTAGACGACGTAGGAATCTTTTATTAGGTCGTTAACTAAGATCATTACCTTCCAGCCGCCCGTAAACAGTCCCTTTTAATGTTATGGCTACATTATTACATACGACATGTTCACAAGTAAATCTATTTATCGTTGTATTATTATCCGAAAGAGGAGGTTCTGCTTCCTAACAGGTTTAGGGCAATCATATTATGTCTCTTTGTACGTATGCGCGCTGTATGCTATACCAATAAATGTCATTCGACCATCCTGGACTTTTAAAGGGATTTTTTATAGCTAACGGCACGTAAGAGACGTTAACACAAAATTAATTTCAATAATACCCCCCCCCCCAGAAATTAATAGAATTCTAGTAACCAACATTGGCTAAGGCTGTTTAATAGTAATTTTTCGGACACTATTTTAGCTATTTACAATATTTTTTCATTCAAGTGGTTCATAGTAACTTCAGTATAGCTAACAAAAATAAATTACCGATTAATTTTTAGCAATAATTGGCTGGGTCCAATATTATCTGCGGGTGAGTCTTATTCGTATTTCATACTCGTTATAGCCATTATAAATAATTCAATTCATTTCATAATTAATGTAAATGAATTTTAGCCTAAAAAAAAAACCTGTCAATTAAGTAACCTGAAATTTGAAATTTCCCTTTGATTAGACTGATTGTAGGTTAGTAACAAAAGTATTTTTTAAACGGTTCTATAGACGATGGTGACCTAAAAATAAATTTGCAGATATTGGAGAAAATAATGTTTGAGTTGTGATACGATATGAATTGGAAATTTAACAGTGGGAAATACATTGATTTTCTAGCTTGTGTATTTATGTGACCCAATGCCACGACGTGCCTAGATACAGCAACTTTACTATGAAAAATTACAATACGTATGCCTGATTGGCCTATAAGTAATTGTCATAAATGATCTAATTCATACCAGTTTACAATTTTCATTCACTCGCTCATTCATACTATGTATAGAAACAGCCCAGAGGCCCCCCAAGTCCACATGGTTGTCACCTCCCTCGCGTGCGAAAGAGGAAGCGGAGTCTTGGGAAGTCCCCACGCTCCTACGTCAGCCGCGTCACTGGTTAAGAGTCAGTGGAGGCTGACCAAGAGCGTGAGAGCCACAGACGCACAGGACATGATTAGAGAAACTGGCCATTGCAAAGACTCCCACTGTCACTTATTTATAGCGTGTCACGAGGCCACTGCAGTTTTAGTCTCCGAGGAGGATTATAGGGATGAGTGGTGTAGTGCAAGGACTGTGCTAGGGAATTAGGGTGGTTGGATAGGTTACTATGGAATTTCATGAACTTGGAAGGGATGAACAACGTGCCCAAACTTTCGAAACAAATTGCAAAGTATTGTATAAAAATGAACACTATATTAAATGGAATTCTCAGAAAAGAATAATACCTACTCAAATAGTACACTGGGGTGCTGTAACGACAGATTGGTTAATTTGAGAGTACCTACGTGTTTTTAAACTGTTTTTTAAACTTTTAAGCATCCAACTCTTTACTACAACAGAGAGTGGGATTCGAGTGATTTATGAAAACAATTGGGTCTTAACAACAACGAAAATTGTATCAAACATGTTTTTTTACATCATGAAATGAACTGTATTTTAATAATTTCTAAAAACGAAAGGAAACTAACAAGTATTTTTTGGAAAATCTTGACCACTAAACTTTGAATTTAGCTGTGACTTGCTAAATCAAATTATAAGATAACCGAGTTTGTAGACTTGGGTTTCTTGTGACATTTTTGTAAGCAGATAGGCATAAATAAGTTATTTTGATCCCAAAGTATTTTTACTCGAATCAGTTTATTTGATGAGACCATAAAGCTGGAAGTTAATGTAGTTAATTTAAAGGTAATGTTGCTATTTGAATGGGTCGGAAATGAAATATTGGTTGCACACGGACCTAATCTATTTGTAAGACCTGGATATTCCCATTGTTAGTAATTACCGCCTCATAAGGCTTTGACTCATTAATTGACTTTTTTGCCGCTAAAAACATTAATTGATGTTTTAAACATCAATTGTGTTCACACAACTGTATGTTTTTGAGTATCTTCGCGTATTACTTTATTTTAGCATCTTTCACGTGTCTTCAAATATTTATCATCGCAACTTTAAACCTTAAATAGCTACGTCATTGGTGAGGATGGATGTGATGGTAGAAGACAGTACCTGAAAAAGGGTTGAGAACCCTAGTAGGTTTGGTAGGAGCCTGGCCTAATGACGATTATTCGAGAAGAGCTTGGTGGAGGATGTGATGGTAGAAGACAGTACCTGAAAAAGGGTTGAGAACCCTAGTAGGTTTGGTAGGAGCCTGGCCTAATGACGATTATTCGAGAAGAGCTTGGTGGAGGATGTGATGGTAGAAGACAGTACCTGAAAGAGGGTTGAGAACCCTAGTAGGTTTGGTAGGAGCCTGGCCTAATGACGATTATTCGAGAAGAGCTTGGTGGAGGAGGTGATGGTAGAAGACAGTACCTGAAAAAGGGTTGAGAACCCTAGTAGGTTTGGTAGGAGCCTGGCCTAATGACGATTATTTGAGAAGAGCTTGGTGGAGAATGTGATGGTAGAAGACAGTACCTGAAAAAGGGTTGAGAACCCTAGTAGGTTTGGTAGGAGCCTGGCCTAATGACGATTATTCGAGAAGAGCTTGGTGGAGGAGGTGATGGTAGAAGACAGTACCTGAAAAAGGGTTGAGAACCCTAGTAGGTTTGGTAGGAGCCTGGCCTAATGACGATTATTCGAGAAGAGCTTGGTGGAGGATGTGATGGTAGAAGACAGTACCTGAAAAAGAGTTGAGATCCCTAGTAGGTTTGGTAGGAGCCTGGCCTAATGACGATTATTCGAGAAGAGCTTGGTGGAGGAGGTGATGGTAGAAGACAGTACCTGAAAAAGAGTTGAGATCCCTAGTAGGTTTGGTAGGAGCCTGGCCTAATGACGATTATTCGAGAAGAGCTTGGTGGAGGATGTGATGGTAGAAGACAGTACCTGAAAAAGAGTTGAGATCCCTAGTAGGTTTGGTAGGAGCCTGGCCTAATGACGATTATTCGAGAAGAGCTTGGTGGAGGAGGTGATGGTAGAAGACAGTACCTGAAAAAGAGTTGAGATCCCTAGTAGGTTTGGTAGGAGCCTGGCCTAATGACGATTATTCGAGAAGAGCTTGGTGGAGGATGTGATGGTAGAAGACAGTACCTGAAAAAGAGTTGAGATCCCTAGTAGGTTTGGTAGGAGCCTGGCCTAATGACGATTATTCGAGAAGAGCTTGGTGGAGGATGTGATGGTAGAAGACAGTACCTGAAAAAGAGTTGAGATCCCTAGTAGGTTTGGTAGGAGCCTGGCCTAATGACGATTATTCGAGAAGAGCTTGGTGGAGGATGTGATGGTAGAAGACAGTACCTGAAAAAGAGTTGAGATCCCTAGTAGGTTTGGTAGGAGCCTGGCCTAATGACGATTATTCGAGAAGAGCTTGGTGGAGGAGGTGATGGTAGAAGACAGTACCTGAAAAAGGGTTGAGAACCCTAGTAGGTTTGGTAGGAGCCTGGCCTAATGACGATTATTTGAGAAGAGCTTGGTGGAGAATGTGATGGTAGAAGACAGTACCTGAAAAAGGGTTGAGAACCCTAGTAGGTTTGGTAGGAGCCTGGCCTAATGACGATTATTCGAGAAGAGCTTGGTGGAGGAGGTGATGGTAGAAGACAGTACCTGAAAAAGGGTTGAGAACCCTAGTAGGTTTGGTAGGAGCCTGGCCTAATGACGATTATTCGAGAAGAGCTTGGTGGAGGATGTGATGGTAGAAGACAGTACCTGAAAAAGAGTTGAGATCCCTAGTAGGTTTGGTAGGAGCCTGGCCTAATGACGATTATTCGAGAAGAGCTTGGTGGAGGAGGTGATGGTAGAAGACAGTACCTGAAAAAGAGTTGAGATCCCTAGTAGGTTTGGTAGGAGCCTGGCCTAATGACGATTATTCGAGAAGAGCTTGGTGGAGGAGGTGATGGTAGAAGACAGTACCTGAAAAAGGGTTGAGAACCCTAGTAAGTTTGGTAGGAAGAAGCCTGGCCTGATAACTATTATTCGAAAAGAGCTTGGTGGAGGGGGTGATGGCTACCTGAAAAAGGGTTGAGAACCAATGAGTTGATGGACATGGGCCTCACTTTTTCTCTTTGGCACACTTTCCGCAATTACATCTTATGTAAGCAGTCTTACGACCGTTATTGTAGAACAAATTATGTGCCTAGACGTGCTTGAAATATGATTCCATTAAAAAAATAAATAGTATAATCCACTTCTCTTATGAAATATTAGGCAACCTATCAAAGTTGTTGTTCTATAGCCCCTAAACCTATAACTTAATAAATAAATGTGAAAAAACATACATTAATGACACCAGGTCAAAAGTTTGGATATGTTTTTAGATTGGACTTGAGAAATCTTAGTTTAATGAAACTGGACTTTTTTCTCATCTTTATTTCAGCCAAAAACTGTTCACAGGAAAATGAAACGGTAAACACTAAGTCACCGGCTCAAACTATCAAACTAAGCATTTACTGGACAACCTTCCCTTGTCCCAGAAACTATTGTTATACAAACTGTTGGAACCAATTTTGACTTACGGTGCCAAAACCACTGGTGCATCTTTTTAATTACGAACTCATACCCTTCTCACTTCCTTGACATTCACGACTTAACGCTGCAAAGCCACCCAAACTCACTCATTCAACCATTGACTTACCTGGTGACATTCAGTGACGACTGAGGAGACGGTTTGATATCTGGTGAACAATAATATACGTTCAACAATATGGGGGAGGGGTTGCTCTGCCTTTATGGCATTATATACATTTAAAGCACTTATGCTGTTTTAAGGCTAGTCACATATGTCAGTAGAAGATAATTAAAAACTACTGCTCGTGATTCAAGGTGTTGTGTAATATATATATCAAATTTCATATACATTGTTTAATTTCTAGGACAGCTATGGTAGAATATACACTGAGACATATAGGCGAATAACGGTAAGGAGACGGTCGGAGCTGGTACTCGTGAGACGCCGGCGGCTACGCTCGCGTGCGAGTCGGTACGTACAGACACAAGAATAGGCTGGAAAGCTACATGGCAGAGTGGTCCTGAGATGGTGGACAGTTTATAAGATGAGACTGGAGACAAGAGACTAGCCAGCTGAGAAGCATCGATGTATTGTACCCCCAAGCGCTTGCGCCGCCCCCAACCGACATTGCCGAGTCCAGTCCACCCCTTCACCTCTACCGTACAACATTCCTTCACATGGTAACTCTATCCTCCTCTTAACATTTTTTATATATTTCGACAAACTTTTTTTTTTAATTTACATTATTACTAGTGATTTTTTTTATGGTTCCTTTAAAACGACTATAATGACAACAAACAATAATCCCTTCGTAATCCCGCGATTAAGTGTTATCTATCAAATAATTTTAAATTTTTTTTGCTCGTTCCTTTTATCTAAATGATATTGTTGAACTGGACGTTTATTATCGCTAACGAATATATTTAAACCGCAAGTTGGTACCCTGAAATCGCATTTAAGCGCCTCTTTTTGTTTTGTAAAAAGATGTAAGGTTTTAATTAAATTCCGTCAATCACATTGTACTTGAGTTCCCATCTCGCTTGTATCCCTAGCCAGTCACACAGAAAGTCCCGATCGACAAGGAATGTCCCCCCGAAAAGGAATGACTCCCGAAAAATGCATCTTCTTAATTGTTTACAGTTGCTTTCGGATTCCTAATTTCCCAGCTATTGACTTTTCACAGAACCCTGATTTTCGCGTGTTAGTCCATCGTTTGCGTGTAAAAATGTAAGCTACTTACTCGTTAAACCTACCGAAGAAGTGTAAGTTGATGTGAGAATAGTCACAAAACTGGCAGGTTAGTGCATTGTGTATATTCCTGGAGACACCTGGTTACGTAGTTGCACATCCACATTTGGGAAACTAGGGAATTAGTCTAATGAAAATTTCCCCAACTAGATTAATTTTTTTTCATAAGTAAAATATTGAATTTTTTAACGAAATGACAGATTTGGCAAGTTAAGAAACAATCCGAGTCGAGTGAATATCGCCTTCAACAAATTAAAAACTAAATACAAATTAGAATAGCTGAAATATTGACACAAAAAACTGTTAAAAGTTCTAAAGAGTACTTCTATGCTGACACTTCATCAACTGTTCCATGTTTATTTTATTTCCGTAGTCGTTATTGTTGGGATTATTTTACAGAGAGAGAGAAAGAAAGAGGGAACACGAGGACCCTCTACTTAAATACTTCAACCACTCACCTCAAAAATCTAATACCTCCTCTCACTGGTTTATTAAGCGGTTTTACTGCTCCTTGTTACATAAAAAATATTTATAGCTTTTTATATTAAAAACACTCATCTGCGAATCTGTTTTGTTCAGGGCCCTATACAAATACGTGAGCATGAGTGATGTATGCCCTGTACAGTTGACATCAAAGGGCCCCAAATTTTATTCATCCTAGACCTGCTGTGGGGTTGATCCCTGTGCAGCTGGGGTGCCGCAGTCAATGACTTACGAGAGGGCCCTCGCAATTGAAACGGGAAACATGCATGAGCAGGGGAGAGCATATCTCCCTCTTCCCTATTCCATCTTATTCAAATATTCATCCCTCCTTTTATTCAAGCCGTGATCATTTTTAATTGGATCCTGCTGCGAGAGTGGGTGGCGTCCAAGATCGGGTCGTTATAGATATAGAAATAGGGGTCACCTATCTCCACAGCCATTCATGCCCACCTACTCTCTCCATTTACTACCTTATTCACGATTTTTTTTTAATAAATAATAACCTGAATAGTATTATTTATTAGAAAGTTAAACATATCGATTAGTGCTAAAAGATGTTCTTGAGTTCTGGACATGGTCTCCATATCTGTTTCTTAAAAACTGAAAAGTGATGGTGAAAACACTGTTCGGTATTTTGGTTGAACATTGAAATAAAATGACATTAAGCATGCGATTTATTTCTAGGAATCTTCCCCGACTTATCCGCGAATTATTTTTCTAATGTATCCTCAAACTTAAAGAAAAAAACAAGAGCAACAATTAGACGAGTGAGGGAAATAAACGTTGGAATAGCCAATACTAACAAACTGGGACTTAAGCAAGTACGTCTGCAACGCCGCATTTCCCGAAACTGTAGCACGTTTTCTCCCTAACGAGCTCCCGTGGGATACTCGATCCTATGCACGGGCACCGTTTGATACACGCCCTACTTCTACTAACATCTGCAGTATTGAATTCAGCCCTTTTGGTTTTAACGAGTGGAGGTTCATTATTTTCTCCTCTAACCAGACCCTCCATGTATGTTCTGTGAAAGCGGTAATGGAAATGATTTATCTGAAATTTTGATATTACATCACTCGAAAATACGCTACTTAAGTCAAAGTTTGACATATAAATAAAGATATGTATTCAAAACCTGATGATGAGGTTTTTTTATTCAACAATAGAACTCGAAGTGTTGAAGGCCGTTCTAGTGAGTTTTAATATAATTTTTAACGATTTTTAATATTTTTTATTGGTTGAAAAGCCGATTTTCGGTTACCGAGAATGTTAACCAAATGGAAAAAAGGGAGTAATAGGCCAATCGCGCGAGTGAAACCAGTTTCTTTTTTCTTCTCAGTTTACCCTTTTATTTTATTTTTATTTAAGAAAAAAAGTTTCTTTATAATTATTTCTCGGCTATCATTCCCAACCCCATGTATTTGCCTCGATAAACTCCAATAATTGTTATATTTTAATTTATGTTAATCGGTGTTTTTTGTGAGTAGTAAGTATATGGGTGATAGTGTAACCAAATGTTCATTACTAAAAATAAAAAAGTTGTTTATTTACTTGATTGACCTGACTGGATATGTGACTGGTAAGGGTGATGATAGCTGTTCAAGGCTCGCCATTCTAACAGATGTAGTGGGAAGGACTAGTATTAAATTCAATATTTAATAATATGGGATACGAAGCCACCCCTCCAAAATGTGTCTATTTTGGCTATATCCAAACATAAGGAATAACAAAGCATTAACATGTGCCTGTTACAGAAACCTGTATGTATGGAATATATATAGCTCTAAATATTGGGAAAGTGTGTGGATGACATATGTTCGATGGCCCGGAAAACCAATCCGAAGTTATGGGCGAATATAAGAGAGCATCCCAACGAAGATAGAAGTGTAGGAATGGGCGAACCTTGGTAGGAAGGTGGGTAACATTGCCGACCTACTGGACAACCTCCACAAATTTATATGCTTACCCACTAGGATTTTCCTTCACCATTCATGAAACTTTTTTATTTTTTGAAATAAAGGCCGGAAAATGCTCATGAGTTCCATAAATACATATTAAGTGATTTTGAGAAAAACATATTGATATTTTGACCATGAAGAGACACTTAATTTTCCTCGTTGAATCTTGAAAAAATGTTTTTTTCAACTTAGATGCTAGTAATATTCTATTTCCATTGTTTCCTATCAAAACGTTTTTAGGGGGAATATTATTAATATTCTTTACCATTTTTTTCTTTCATAGCCCCTTTAAATTTACAGATAATTATATATAATCATAGATCCTCAGGCGAATCTATTTACAAATTATTTTTGTATTTCCTGTAGCATCACAACATTATATACAGGTTTTGTTATTTTATAAAACTATATAATGGAATAAGCAAGTATAATGATACACATTATACGTGACTGTACTGAACTGACTAATAAAGGTGATGGGGCTCACCTTTTTGATCGACTTAAAACTAACTTACATACTAATTCTTAACCTAATTTCCCCCCGACAGTCTGTTGCCATCGATGTGGGAGGGGTGGTGGGCTCATAGTGTTAAACACCGGGTTCGCCAGGTGCTGCAACGAGTCAAAAAACTTACTGTGTCTCCGGCGGATGAACTCACCCACCGACGGCACACCAATCGTTCTTCAACCTCTCGAAAGAGGTATGTCGGACCACTTTTCGCATGATCCCATTCTGGAAATGTTGGAGACATTTGGTTGTATTATCAGTCAACTGGGTAAATAGCGGGGGACACTTTTATATATCATCAATTTGAGACGAATCGACAGCTTAGGTGAAGTTAGTAAGTGCGATAGCCGGTAAGACCTTTGTCGTACTTTTTCTATTTTATTACTAAAATGAGTAGATAAATGGAGATGCCTATCCATTTTTATACCCAAATAGTGCATTGAGAAAGCTGGCGAGTTCTCTTGCCCTCCTATGCTATACGATTTTGGCAAGGATTTTTTCCCTTTTTGGAGGGAGAAGATTACGTAGTCGGTCTTCCCGGCGTTTACGCTAATATTTAACATGCACAGTCTGTCACTGATAACGTTACAAACTGACTCGGCGTGTGTAAGAGCTCTTTGTGCACTCATGCTGCTGCTGCAAACCGCAATGTCACCGGCGAAAGCAATTACAGTAGCTTTCTTATAGTTTGTCCCAACAATTTCAGTTGTATACATACTGAAAAGAACCGGAGACAGAACCGCTCCTTGAGGAACTCCACAAGTCAGAGGGAATAATGGGCTAGAGAGGCAATCATCCACCCGTACCCTCACCGATCTGTTCTTCAAGAACGAAACCAACATGGTATATAGCTGCATTCTGCATTCTGGGCATTCCCAGTCACAAAGCTGTCGACACAGCATCCCGTGGGACACTGAGTCAAAAGCCTGCGTGCAGTCCAACGAGATCATAGCTGTTGCTGTATTCTTGTTGATACCGAGGGTGGCTTCCGATGTACCTTTTACAAGTGGATGTTCTGTACTCAGACAAGCCTGAAAACCTGTCTGCTCGTACGGAATGATAGCATTTTCCGAACAGAACTCCTTCAGGTAGTTCAATATTATCTTTTCGAGAGTATTATTCTTTACCATTCCAATCTTAAATGTCTCTTTAACTCCGAGAATAATCTATAGTAGCAATAAATCTCAAATAGTTCATAACATTTAGGAGACCTTACTTCGCATATTTTCATTAGTTTTATGTTAGTGGAAACAGTTCGAGCTTAGTGCTGTTGTGTCATGAACTCTTTACAATTACAGACTGTTTTTATAATCTTGACGAAGGCTATCCTAGAACAGACTTTGTTTTTTTTTTCGTAAATTAAAATTTATGTGATCTTAAATAAAAATGTTATCCATAACCAAGATGTTGGTTTCTGTTTGGTTTTAGACCAGATAAATTGCTTATTAGCACAAAATTATTTTTACTGTGTAATAAATAAATTGATTTAAATTTTATTATGTATATTTTTTTAATATACTCCCGTTATCATATTATAAGGGAACGATATTGATCCTACTCCGGGGTGTGGAGTGGCGAATACCCGGTTCATGTTTGAAAGTTAGGGTCCCTCCTCGTGCTCAGCAATCATTTTAATGTTTTTGACTGTTAAGAACTACTTGATAGGGCTATTATTTATAAAAAAGGTAGAAAAATACGGCATGGGATTGACTGTAGTATGTTGCTTATAAGGTAAGTATGTTAAAGGGGTTAGTACTATCGCGTTCCATGTGGTCAATGCAGTTACAACATTGACCCGCTCATACTCCAATTATCCCTTTATACTCTGTACCTTTATTACTCTCATTACGTGTATTTTACTGCCGTGGTCAGAGCATTGTATTCCGAACAAATTGAGTTAATTGCCTTGTTATTACTTCGATTTAATGGTGTGTTTGATGGTTGTGCTAAGCACTAACTTTTATAGCCACCCTCTGTATAATTCTTCCTGTAACATAGTTTCGACCTCCCCCCACTAAATTTTTTTCCGATTTCTTTTGTCGGCTCACGAAAGTTCATTTCACGAAACGTGTTAATTTCGTTTTGCTTTTCGGTAATTAACGTGTCCTTGGTGATAATGCCAAAAAAAACAACCTTCAAATCTAAAATACCTTATGAGGTATGAGTTAAGAAAACTTTATTTATTAAAAAAGAGATTTAAAGGGGGGTGTTATTTAACTTTTTTCGCATTAAATTTTGGTTTCATTCTCTCTGCTATTATTTCGCAACAGAAAGATACAGAGCGTCAACCAGGGTGTTGGTGAATGTACGTCTAGAAATTGCAGACCGTTTTGGTTATTTTTACGGCCACTATCGTAGACACAGCAATGAATATTTCCTCATAGTGCCCTCTTGAGAGTAAAGCCTAGTCCGTTGAGCAAATCATTTGATGTATTGTGTGTGTGTTAGTGTTGGTTGTGGAGTTTTTAATTTAAGAAATAAATCGTATCGCCCCTCCACAAAGTTATTATTATATTTTACCGAACCACTTTAGAGTGTCAAAATCTGCGCACATTAAAATTCAATTATTATAAAATACAGGAATTAACATAAAAAAATAAAAAATACCCTCCTATACCTGGAGAGACAAGAGGTTTTTGTTTGTGATGATTTTCTGAATCATTTTGGATTCCACAATGCCGGAGTACATTTGTACCTAAGCACGACTCAAGAAATGTATCGCTACTTTTACAAGCGTTTGCATTTGACGCAAATACATTTTTGGCAGCCGGTACTAAGGAAAATGTTGGTACCTCTACAACCTACAACTTTACAAAGCAATATTGATTGAATTAAGCAGCGGAAATCATCAATCTTCCCTTAATTTATGGGTGAAGCAGGCGTCTCAAGGCGATCGCCTGTTGGCAAAACCGAGCATGATTTGGTTCGCCTGTCAAGGTAGCGTGATGGGTTCCATCTTATCCGGATAAATTAGGAGCACCTCGGTAGGTACTGTCCACCTATACAATGCCGCCTCAGTTATATTATGCGTAAAATTATTATCATTTATTGTTTGCCATTTGGGTAACCCACCTGTTCATTCAATTAAACACTTGAAATAGTAATAATAGTCACATAACTGGTGGCAGATTAACAGCAGCTACAACTTAGACATAATTTACATGCAATACAATATATCGATAGGATAAAAGTGACGTGTCTTTATTGTAGCATGATCATCATTCAAGATTTTCAAAATGCCTCACAGAATTTCGAAAATCACCAATTTCGTGACCACTGACCAATTTTGGACCTGTTTTCCAAGAGACACATACTTTCCATCAGGCATTTGACCTTATGATTCCGGTCTTAAAATCCTCCCACCACCCCAAACCACAAACACATCTGTTGTGAGGAGGGAGCTATTTTAATTTTAATGCAGTGCAAAACATATCACATTGTTATGTTATTTAAAAGTAATCAATTATGTTTATTTATTGTTTTATTGATGTTTTAACCAAGTATTGATCATTAGTTCAATTTTCGGTTGGGCCTCAGTTAGAAGTGAGTAACTCATACTTCAATGAATAGGGGGAAAATCCATGATGTCGGAAATCTTATAAAAAATAAATAGTGAAATAACTTAAAAAATTACCTCTTCATCACCCTTGAAATAAGTGTGGATAGAAGTTTGTTTTCTTCTCAAATAAACAGTTTTAAGGGACTGTAAGAAACAATTGGATGAATTGTGGCTGTTGTTGTAATTAAAAATATATATTTCATTTCCCAAGTTCCGATTATTCCAGTTATTTCACTACAAGGAAGCTACATACCATCTAAATATGTCATAGTGACTGTGATTTGTTTAAATTGTTATTAATCTTTGGACTATCGACTGTTTCTTGCATTTTACGTCTGTGATCCATTTTATTAGTTTTGAGAAAAGGGAAATGTGCTGGTATGCAAGGGGTTGCATACCGGCCATCCCCATATCGGGCCCTCGTCCATATTTCCAACCAAGATATTTGTTGTGGTATTTTCATTGGCTATAGTTGTGGTATTTTATTTTGTCGTTCAAGGGTTTCCCCCCCCCTCAATATATTGAAATCTCAATAATGACTAATTCTGTATGGTTTTTGACGAAACCGAGTGGGGAGGCTTACTTTAAATTGGGTAATCGTCATTCTTCTGTCCCTATATATACGAGGAGCGAGTGAATGACGAAATGTAAATATGGTATGAATGATCGTATATCTTAATTACTTATTGCCTAGCAAGGCAGATTGTAATTTTAGCACAATAAAGGAATTTTATTATTATTATATATACGATAACTATCTTACTCATAAGCTCTTTCAGTTCACTGCTCAATAGCTATTTAAGCACTATTATTTTATATTTCTTTCCATGATTATGAACACAGTTAAGAAGGTACAACAAAAAGAGTTGGGCTGTGGGCAAAATGACTCCCGGAAAATTTAAACTAAATGACTACATCGTAGACCCACCCTCGTTAGTGAGAATTTGCTGTGACAATTTATTTCTGAAGTTGGCTAGAGCCTATCTAGAGGGATTTGACGTTCCCTTGCCTGTACTCGACACTGATAGATCTACAACCGACCAGGGATCATTACAAATTAAACTGTCTGAAGAGTCGTTAAGATTGCTAAAGGTATTACTTTTTAGCTCGTTGGCTTTTCGTGCAACTGCTGTTCTTCCGCTGGTTCCGCTGTGCCGCTTGACGTCCTGGTATAGATAATAATGATGTTAATCCATTAAGTAACAATTGAAATTCGCTCATTAGTCAATTACATGTACATTTCAAAGCCTCAAACCTAACTTTACGCTTGTGAGAAAAACTATCGTGAACATTTGAAAATTAACTGATACTGCTAACAAGCGTGGGATTTCACTTTTTCGGGAAGTAACAATGCGATCAGAAGTGAATAAAACTAGCTTATACGAAGGAGAATATTAACAATCCCAGCATGAACAAAGTTAGGGTGAGCATGTCTCGGAAAAGCTAAATAAAAAATTAACAACAGTTAAAAGCTTAAACACATAAAAAAATTAAGTGGTCGTTTAAAAGCAGACTACCCACAATAAATGGGCGATTCAGTTTGGTATGAATGGTATAGAGGCAACAATGGTTTGCCTGGTCACCTGTGATAAACTATATGAATACGTGTTTATTGTTCGTCTGCTGGACGATTCTATTGCGAACAAGCCATTATTAGCTTCTTTAGTCACCAAATACCTAACACCTTGATTATATTTAAAATTAATTCAATTATTTGTGCTTGGGTCCGCGGCCTCCATTCAACTTGCAAGTCCTTGTGCTTCAGAGCATTATTGACATAAAAATTACATATTAAATCCTTGTTTGACTTCAATATTTATTTAATAACATTTAGTATATCATTGTTTCATCGGCTAATTCACAGCATAAAATGATTATTAAGACATAACAAGCTTCATCGCAAGCAATGAGCGAGCTGTGCTTGACTGACCCACTGTCGGTACAACTCGTCTCATAAAATCAAACAAATATGGAAACATGGATTTGATTCTTTTCGAAAAAAAAAAAAAAAAAAAAAAGCAAAAGATATATACGGCTATGGAACAAAGGGATAAACGTTAAATAAATAAAAAATATCTAATTATTGAAAAAATATTTTATTTAAATATTTTTACTAAAATAAGAAAAATCTATAATCAAATGTGGAGAATGTTGAACAACAAACGATATAATATTTATTTTTCACTTTAACAGAGGATTAAAAGAAAAATATCATCTCAAAAAAAGTAAAAACATCTTGAGTCACTTTGCTTGCTAATTATTGCATCAGACATCACACACGGAAGTCCTCCTCGTCAAAACCATCTGATTCTTCAGCTTCATCCGCCTCTTGGGTACCTAATAGATTATTCCAAGCCAGCTTAGTATTCTCTGTCCGGTTATTCCCCTAATGGGTCTGGAGCTACTCGAGTCCTCCGCAGACAAAGAACGGAATCAATATTTTCTCTACCCTAACAAAAGCACGGCCAGCGGCTAGGAAACTGTCGCCTCGGACCAGAAAAGTAATCTTGATGGATTTCACATTGGCAGCAGAAAGTTTCTTTGACCAAAACAAAAGGAGGGGAATGGTGTGCGCGTTTTGTTTTGCCCAGGACACCCATCGCTAGAAATATCAATACTGCTCAAATCAAGATTGGGGAAGTGATAAAGTAAGACAGACTCAATTCCCACTGCTCCCCTTCCACTCGGTCTTTCCGTCTATGGGTACCCCATGGGATCTGCCGAGGCACAGAAGAAGGCGTAAGATCCCGTTGATAGAACGCATCGGAGTTTCGGCCAACGGTCTACTTGTTATAAGTCAAAAAATATTGGCCCTCCTTTTATAAATTCGCAACTGAGTAATCGTGTTTGATTTGATGATCAAATTTTTGATAAAAACTGTAAAAAATGAAATTAATGTGGCATTGGATCAGAACAGGATCGGGATCAGTGTATTGTTCGTCACGTTGTCTGTTACCAACGACTTAATACCCTTTCTTTTCCGTGAACCATCACAACAGACTCCCATTGAAGCCTATTTTTACTAAGAAGTGAATAGAATTTGACAATATATCTTTATGCACTACTTGAAATTGAAACGTTAACAACAATTGGAACAGCAATCGAGACAGGGGAGCTTATCTGATAATAGGAGAGTGGAAGGGAGTGGGTGTGTGGGGCGCGGCTCCATAAGGATAAGGCTCGCCACTGGTACAGTGGTGTCATTTATACCGTCTATTAGATATGAGAAAATAATTTTCGCAGTGTAAAATGCGAACGCTTAAAAATTCTGCCACGTTTGATACAATTGAACAAAGATACGTGCCCTTTCGTACGGAATGTACAATATATGCAACAATATTCTATGGATTGTATTTGTCTCCTTTTGCTACAAACTCGTTAGCTTTAGCCTTGTAAGTGAAAGAGATTTGTTCAGTTTTTATGGGAAATTATTGGGGGGTTCGATTCAGTTTATCCAAAGGAAATTAAAAACGTGAACAAACAATTTTTAGTTTTATGAATGTGTTCTTTTGCCTCATTCGTGCATTGAAAGGGCATAGTTATCACGCAAAAAGTAAAAAACCAAACTTTTTTTGGGCGTTTTTTTTCATTATTCCAGTTCTATTTTGAAGTGTCTAAAGTTAAAATCAGCGCCCTAAAAAACATAGAGGGGCAAAAAATCATAACTACATCCAACCTTTCCAGGTTGAAGTGCCAGAATGTACACTATGATGTCCTGGTGCATGAACACATTCTTAACTTAAAAATTATTTATACAATCCTTATTTGAACCTCATATTTATGTAATATATTCTTTACATTGACTAAGACTTTATTCAAGTTAATACTTAAATTACAGTACGCCCTAGTATGTAAGAATCTTGCTTGACCCGAACCCTCATCTCCCCTTGCAAGCTACAAGGTTTCAGTGCTGATGTGTTCGAGAACAAGTGTGCAGTACCTCACATTTAAGGGTTTCCATTTATTTTATTTTCATTTATTCGTATTAACAAACACATTTATAAGCAGTTTAATTACCACGCCCCCTTGGTCGCCATTGTACGTGGGAATTTGTCACCACGACCACAGCTGTTTTTGAATATTATAAAAAAAATATGATTTTATATATTTTTGTAGTTATAGTTCACTAGACCACAAACATTTACACTAATTATTTTTGATTGGATTACTTTAATTTTTAGCATCAGCAGGAGAACTGGCATACAAAATAACATGGCTCTAAAAAAACCACTGGTTGAATTAAAATTGCAAGTAGGATTAATTAATTAATAACCCTTAATTATGCTTTGGGTAATTGTCGTCTGGTAATCAAATAGAATGTCATGATTCTAGGTCGAACAGGTGACTCACGATCGCATAGACGAGCCAGTGAAAACATAAGGTTTTCTGATATTGGAACAAATATGAAAGAAACCCTCGAGAAGAGGCACTAAGCAACTAAGCCCTTAGTGTTCCCTATGTTTATAGGGCCTGGGCTTTGAAGGGACTTGGGACCTAAGTGCTGACGAGAAGATGAGACGCAGCAGCTGGAGCTTTATTAAATTTATTACCGTTATTAAATTCATCTAGGTTGATAGACGGCCAAAGGACAGGGAGGGAGGGGCGAACCGCTTGTGGAGGACTAACTACTAATATTTAATGTTTAAAGTGTCTGCTGTGTGACTTGGCTAGTAGGTATTACCGCTCAGTAGCGTTGTAACAGGCCCTTACCTCGTCTTTTTGCTCTAGTAATCACTTTCAGGTACGCGGCCAAGCCTACTGTAGACATTTCCTAGTTGGTTCTGTTATTGACACAAAGCGGCAAGTACGATTTAAGGGGCTCACGATAAAATTCCAACTGTACTTTAATGACGTTTTGTAATTATATTCGTTTAATTGCCCTACTCATAATTCATATTGTGTAATTAAAACGTCGTGATTTTTATTTCGACATCTTGGGTTATCTTTGAGCGGTCAATATGAATCGAAAATATTTATTTGTTAATTACAATGTAATCGATCAATCAATGCCCCTGATTCTTTTTCAATGGTATTACTTTTAATTTTAGCACACTTGAAGAAAATAATGAATGCCACTGATCCTCGACCCTGGCGTATGTCGATTTTGAATAAATTCCCAGCCGAACAATAATTTCATAATAGAAATTTTCACGAACCAGGAGTGAGTAATGAGGCTTTTTAAAAACTATACACGTACTTTATATTACTGTGGTATACTGTTCGAACATATTCCCAACTAAACAGTTTCTAGTGACTATGCGACTGATCTAGCCGTGCAAGTTGATTAACACTCGCCAGGACATTACTGGCCCAACTTCCCTCGATATTTGAGCTAATTCGACTGTGGATAAGCAAACTTCATGTGCAAACCGTAACGAGCATGTTTTGGATTTTGTTGATTTTCTCAAAACCAGACGTTGTCCTAATGCCTACTCAGGTTTTTTCGGCATATAGACTTGAAAGTGTACATGTACTTCCGATTTGATGTTGCGATGACATGACGAAAACTGTATTCTCTATAAAACCTACTTTAAGGCAATTAATTCACTATTTAATAAATTTAGAAAATGGTATTTGCATGATAGTTCCGTCTCGTGTCAAGATAATGCTTAAAATAAAATTATCCCAGAAGGCTCAATAATTACGTGTTAAAACACTTCTATCCTAGTCAGGAATCGGCAGAGGACAGTCTAGAACGATGTTTCTCTTGAACTAAACCAGTGCCTTTTCTTCATGACCAATTTGTTCAAAATAAGTAATGAAGCCCAATTTTCGATGCTCCCAATCAAGCTAAAGGTCAGATATCAACTTTTCATCAAAAATTAAAAAAACATTTAGTTGGTAGGGAAGCGTACCCCACTGAAATAGGCTGTTGTTAAGTTGTGGAATCCTTTTTGAAATTAGTTTTCGTTCCCGTGTGTAATGTGCTCTTATTAAATTCAATGCAATCATTCTGCAAATAGGAAAATGTGTACACAAGCGTATCATGGCTCAGATGAAGCTTATTCTACATACAGAAGGCTTAGGATGGGAAGATTACAGATTGATGTATATCCCTGATATTTCTTTTCATTTGATGTTTAAATTTGTCCCTGTACAGGATTACAGATTAACCCCGAACCCATCCCCATGTAAAATTTATTCCAGGAAGGGCTATTTTGCCCTTTTTTATATAAATCATTGGAGAGGGATCTGGCGGATAACAAAAGACGCTGAGGTCAATACATTCAGGTCAATACCTCAACACGATTAGTCAATGTCAATCCCAACAGCACATTTCCTGCATACTGGATCAAAACAAGATTGCTCAAATTGGCTAAATGGTTTTTGCTGGGGTTTCCTCATAAATATTCTAAATCTTAAAGCTGTATTTTGGTCTAGGTATAATTAATTACATATAGTAGACGTAAATTTAACAATTAAAACATTACTGAACTAACAGATCTTAACCTAATTACGGGCCTGAGTTAATAATAAAACCTGATTTATTTTATTATGTTGAGGTTGGAAACTTTTCAGACCACCTGTGTAAGACTTAGACTGAGACTGAGACTTAAGGGACAGGGTCCTGTTTTGTTCTCATGGTTAAGGATATTAATAAAGAGCGGAAATGTGGATATTGATTTAAAGATATTACAAAAAATAAACTTTTGAGAGCCCCCTTTTTTTAATCAACAGTTTAGCTTTCGTTTAAAAGTGATCTCAAGCGAGCGAGGCAATTAAACGAATAAAATGAGTTTTTTGTTTCTCTGTAATGCCAACTAATTTATTTTTTACAATAATTTTAAATGTGTATATATATATTTATTGAACTCACGCGAAATTTCATCTTGTTCCTTAATTACTTATTTCGTCTGTACTAATAATTATCCTATTAATTTTATATATTCATACCATAAATCCAAAGTTAATAATTAATAGAACCTAAACACGGGCTGTGGTTTTTAGAGCGTTTGCCTAAATATAATAAAATTGAAAACAAAATATTGCAGCCGGAATAAGTTTTAACGTAATAACAACTAAAAACTTCTTTCCTCCCTAAATTAACTAAACATGGAAGAAATGCATCAGTTATCCCGACACCCCTTAACTGAACTAACATTTAGAAAAACAAACTATATGGGTTCGTTTCACAATATGCATATTGGAATTTATTTTATTTTGTTGCCATAAAATTGTCAATACTTTATTTAAATGGTATCTATTTGTTGGAAATTTTAAATTGAAATAAGAATTTATATTTCATATTTATACATATGAACTCGATTGAGGTCTATTGCTCTATTGAAATCGATTATCGGAAATATCCGTAAACCGAACCTCTCTTGGGCCCACATAGTTTGGTTAATCGAGGCTCTAATTTAAAAAAAAAAGAAAAGAAATTGGGTTCATAATTTATTCAACAATACTTTGGTCGCTAAAAATTACAAAAATATTTTCTTTTATTAGTTTAAAAAAGAATTTGGCGAGGTTTATTTAAATATTTTTCATTAAACTTCTACGAAATTTTATATCAGCATGTATAAATTTGTTTCTATGTGTTTAGTTTGTTTAAGAATGTTTGGGAGATTCGTGCAACAAAAATACTGCGCCCATACATTCAATATTAGTCGTTCGATTGAACAAGCAACATTAATTTTTTGTTTTCGGAGCAAGCTTTGTACAAGATCCTTGTTTGTGATTCGGTCAACAGTATCTGACGAACCCGCTCTCAAATTCATTCTTCAAAAGAATTCTTATCTGTTTGACGCCTCCCCACCCCTTTTAGAACTTTCTGTAAATATCGTTTTATGTAATTTTACTGAAAGAGGAATGAGCAAATTATGGTAATTTCGCTATAAAAGTGAGCGCCAGCCATCTCTTAGCAGCAGTGGAGCTGAGAATTAAAATTTGTATTATTATTTTTTCGAAATTATATTTATGGTTTTGTTCTAGCAGGAAGTGTTTAAATATTAATGAATTTATTGATGACAGCTACTTACATAATATTTACACAATAAGATTGGAATTTCGCATAGCGCGTGATGGTCCTTAGCAATGTTCAATGTTCAATTCACCAATGTTGCAAAAAATTATTTATAATTAGTTTATAATTGATTTAATGATTTGCATTATGTAAATCTAATAGGAAATAATATTTCATATTTAAAAAAAAACGATGATTAAACGCGTTACTAGGAGTATCATATTTTTGACGTGATTTTAAGTGAATTATTATATTGTTAACAATTTTCATTAAGATAAAATTACAATCTGCCTGATTGGGCTATAAGTAATTGTGATAAATGATCTCATTCATACCAATTTACAATTTTCATTCACTCGTTCATTCATACGATATATTCAAACAGCCCAGAGGCCACCCAAGTCTACATGGTTGTCACCTCCCTCGCGTGCTAAGGAGGAAGCGGAGTTTTGGGAAGTTCCCCACGCTCCTACTTCAGCCGTGTCACTGGATAAAGCCAGCGGAGGCTGACTAAGGGCGCGAGAGCCACAGACGCTCAGGACATGATTAGAGAAACTGGCCATTGCCAGGACTCCCACTATCATTTATTTATAGCAGGTCACGAGGGCACTGCCGTTTTAGTCTCCGAGGAGGATTATAGGGATGAGTGGTGCAGTGTAATGACTGTGCTAGGGAATTAGGGTGGTTGGATAGGTTACTATGGAATTTTAAGTGATTTAACCAACAAACTTTTATTATATCATCAAATTAAGTGGATTTATGCTGCTTAACCTAATATCTAACATAACGCATGCTTAATTAGGTTTAAGGAAATAAATCGTACCTAACATAGAGTAAAAATCTTATTGTTAGCACTAAGCAATGCCATTGATTAATGACTGTTAGTGGATGAATTAGTGAATGGTGTCAGGTGCCCTTCCAACACAGCTATCTCAAAGTGACCTCGAGCCCTCCCGATATCTAATATTTTAAGCTTCTCTCGTTCAATCTGATAAAAACATCACCACGCGACATCTTGCAAACCTTTTTAATTTTAGAGAGATGGCTTGCTTTTCACGGAAGTGTATAAACTATCTACATATTCTACATTTTCCGGTTATGTGTTAATATATATATATCCTTGTTGGGTTAGAGTCCACGGTCTCAAATTGTTTCCTTTCTATAAATATTATTACAATAGTGGAATAATTAATTATTCAAATTTAAAAAGAAAGTTTAAATGGGCGATTCTCACAATCCAGTACTCCATTCCATCCCATTTAAAATTATCGATTTATTTACTTGACTCAACGACTTGGATAAAGTGATTTTTATTACTATTCATTTTCGAATCCCTTTAATGAGTGACATATTCACGTGTCTTTTAAATTTCTTTTATTCTATAACTTCAACGTGTAAAATTTTCGGTTTATGTCCACTATTTACCCATTTGACTGCCAATATAGCCAAATTTCTCCAACATTTCCAGAATAGGATCAATACTTATTTTTTCTAAATATTGTTTAGAAAAATAATTACCAGGTGTTCCTTCAAATTCTCCTTTGTTTTTTTTTCTTTTGTTAAAGTTTCCGTTCATTAAAACCACCTTTTATTAACAATACAAATGATCAAATATTGACCCTTTCTCACAACCAACTTTTGGAATAGCTGGGTAACAGGTAATACATTATTTTACAAATTGTTTAATTACTTAATGGTATTGTCCGTTACACAGGCACATAAAGTTTAATAGATTTAAATGAATTGGAAGCAAATCACGAGTTAAAAATATTAATCAATTTATCATCATATAATTTGACTTTACAAGGTTTGCGTAAATCTTCAGCCATAAATTTTAATTGGGGGCCTGAAAAGGAGTGGCTTTGATTTGAATTAGGCCCAGGGCATTTGTGGTTTGTCTGTATGTGTGTGTGTACTGCTGGGCAGGCGTAATGGGAACTTTGAAAAGAAAATTAAACGCGGAAAACTTCGGCCCGGAGTTTTTATGTTTCTCAAGACAGGACTCTATTTAAGATTTAAAGTTATTTTCGACTCAATGTAGATGAGCAGAATCAAATAGAATTTTAAATTATAAAAAAAAAAAGCTATGAGAGCCACTAGTAGTAGAGCCAAGTATTTTAGGCAATCACGCATACGAATCTGATTATTTTTCATTCCGTTTATACATATTTTATTTCCTTGATAAAATATATATTAAGCAATAATGTCTAATGTAAAACATATGTATGGTGAGGCTACTCATTGGATGGGATCGTTTTTCTGAATAAGTGCATAGGGGAGGGAGGGGATGTATATGTGTATAAGGGTTGTTACGTAGTTTTTATTTATTAAAATCTTTAAAAGAGCGTTCTCTTCTTTAGGTTAGATCGATGGGACAGATATTTCTTACAGGGGGGGGGGGTGTACTGGTTTTTGTACCCTACTGTGGGAAAACGGTAGGATCCTGTTAGGGAATTGTCCACTTTTCTTATTCTCATGTGATGAATAAATATGGAAGGCCGTTATTATATATTTTACCACTATCCATTTAATTTTTTTCAAGGTAAGAAATTCTGAAGGCCAAGTAGCTATCTTTATGTATATATATATATGTTACAGTTTTTACCCTGGGTTCATATATTCAAGTGCATAATCGGAAAATGTTTTCAAGCTAGAACTTTACTAGTGCTATCAAAATTGGAATACAAAATTATCGTCCAATTATATTCCTTTTTCTATAAAAAAAGTGGACATAATATGCTATAATTTCTGCCTTACTTTCTTAAAGAAAGTCCTTTCAATATATTTTATTTCTTATTTCACCTATCGCATATGTATTTCATCAATCATCAAAATAGTACGTCTTCTATTTCAAAAATTTTATTCAGAGACTTAATTATTTATTTATTTATATACTTAATTATTTAAAAATGCTCTATCTAAAAATGATCAATTTCATAGGGTCATTTCAGTGTACATTACACCATAAGTTATGTAGTTCAACGCAAATCAAGGAAGTTTGCCAAAAACTGTTCACGCTCTGTCAGCAGTATCCCTATAGACCAGGTTCTTCTAGGGCAGTTGATAGAAGAACTTTGGAAAGTACAGCTTCAAGATATTAGACCATTGAGCTGCGAAAGGGTGCCTGATTGACCAGCACCGGCTATCAACTCCTTGAGAAGGAGGTACTTAAAATCAACTGAAGGCTGTTGGAGTATTAGGGAGTGGGAAGGTCCAAACAGATAACCCTACCCCAATGTTAGTATGACATGGAGGAACATGTGCGGATAGTGAACAGTATGATTGCAACAAGGGTTTGGGCACGTGTCAATGACTTCTATTGTTCAACCGGTTTTCTTTACTTTTCATTTTGAGTGTCTGAATATCAGGGTTTTAACTGTCCAGAGCTTGTGTGCTGAAGCGCAGTGAACTGTGAAATGTCTACCTTATATCGGCAACTACTACGTACATAGGCCCCTATCGATGATAACCGAAAGTAAACTGTGCCCAAAGGGAAATAAAAGGAAAAAGTAATAATGTCGTGATCGCCTGGAGTAGAATAGACGATAGTGCGCAGTATACGCGTGTTTCCTTCTCACTGTCTGGCGATGGAGGGAGTTCAGAGCGGGATTTCACCGTTCCCACGGGAGCAATATTGGCATCCACAAAGCCGCCTGTAGCCTTCCTATCAAGACAACTGTGTCACGTGTAAATAGTAATCAAATTAGACAAGATAGATTAGTTGTTATAATAATACAAAATAAGTGCATGTGAAGAGATATATTGTAAGAAAAAGCATAATAATATTAGTAATTTTATGTTATTGTTTGGATCCCACTAATATTAAATATAATAACCAAAGAAGAAAATTCACTGCTTAAGCTTAACCACAACGGGTTCTGTTTGGGATTTCGCACACTGATGCAGGCTAGCTCGGTTCCAATCCCCAAGTTTTTTTCTCTGACTGTTAATTATAATAATATAATACATATCAAAGTCTTGGGTTGGAGGGGAGCAAACAAAAAAGGTTGGGCCCTGCTAAAATAGTTGCAATACATTGCGATATGCACATCACTATTTTTTATTTACAGTATGGGAAAATAATAATTTTGTACTAATTTCAATATATTACTGGTTGTATCTTGTAATTTCTGCATCTGTACATAACCTCAAACTACGGGGGAAACCCGGTGTTTCGAGCGTGATACTGACCACCACTTCTTGCAAAGTAATATAAGTACCATAAACTTCCACTTTCCTATCTTGTATTCTGAGCCCTTGGCCATTGTTATGCTCTAATTGGCAGAGGTTTTAAAGGCAAAAAAAAAAAAAGAAACGAGATAAAGAATTCTACTCGGTTGGAGATCTTGGCGCCCGTAAAAGAAATATTGTGGCCGTATTTAAGTGAGATAAGACCGGTGGGAATGGAAACCGTTTCTGCCCTGAAATAATAATATCTGGCGGGGGGTTGTATTTGACCTATTTCCCTTTTTACGTGGAGGTGGCTATAAAGTAACTTATAGTTATCGTTCCGCCAAGGGGACGAGACCGAATCATCGCCTCTTAAAGAAAAACCTAATTATAAACCACGAGCTGGCCGGCATTACAGATAAGTCTTCATGTGATAACTCCAATTTTTTTTCTTCCTGTTAACTTAATGCTAAACTAAAGGAAATTTGGACAAATTTAATATATTCTTTACATTTATTAAATGTATCTACTGTAAACTGTATGACCGTCCTCGTGGTGTAGTAGTTACTATTATTGCTAACCATGCTGACTTCTAACGGAGACCTGGTTCGATTCTAGCCTTTCCCAAGCAATTTTCTTTGGGAGATGGATCTGGCAGGTGTTGTCTCGGCTTCATGACAAATGATGTGCTAATTGATTAAAATAAAAGTGGTGGATCGGTTAAGAAAAGAGAATTTAGGTTGAGATGTAACGCCTAGTGCTAACCCCACCAAAAAATCAATGGCACCTTCCAACTCCGGGAACAATGTTTGGCGAGTCACTAGTTTTTCATGAGGTCCCATGCTATGGATTGGTGTATATGCGTATACAAGTGCAAGTGAATGAAGTGGACTATTTATATGGATACCGATTAGTGGTGTACCTTATCTTTATGGGAACAATTCTAAGGTACAGTAATCGTTACTACTCGTATTTATTTTACCTTGGTATTAAATTAAGAGTTTTATTCAAATTTAATTCATTACGTTGTA
This sequence comes from Acanthosoma haemorrhoidale, assembly GCA_930367205.1. Taxonomy (NCBI): domain Eukaryota; kingdom Metazoa; phylum Arthropoda; class Insecta; order Hemiptera; family Acanthosomatidae; genus Acanthosoma; species Acanthosoma haemorrhoidale. The sequence continues at coordinate 115,700,041 of OV884009.1, read as the reverse complement.
AATTATATTTTTTTAAATATTCTCTGATAACAATTTGTTAGAATATTTTACATATACTAATACATTACTTTTAAAATCTACCTCATTTTATTCCAATAATAATTTAGTCTAACAATAAGTGCTTATCACAAAAAATCTAAACTTATATTTTTGTTGATATTTGTTATGACAAGAAGGAAAATTGTTGGCTCCATTTCGGTTATTTTTAAGAGTATTTATTTCCCAACTTATCTAGTTATTAGTTGTGTTTCCGTCCCTCAGCGTTCAGACGAGACGTATTTCGTTTATGTGCATTAGTGTTTTTTTCTAACTGATTGATGCGTTATAGGTATATGATAATTAAAAAAAGACATGGCAAGGTCATTGATTGTTGGATCAACTAGCTAATTGACTACATTAATGCTGTATGTAGAGTTAAAGTGCACTGAGGGGAGTCCCCTCAACCGACGCCCTCTCATTAGCACTAAATAAGTTGGACAGAGGTGGGAGGAATAGAGGGTTTTGTTAGTGGGCTTTACCATCAACACTAGATTAGAGGACATAGAAATAACAAAAACAGAGGGAATTAGCGGTGGTTAGTTGCTCTGATTGGCTAATTGGATATAATTACATACGCCACGGTAGGTTCCCATCCAGGGGTGGGGCTCTTGTGATCACTTGAAATCGTCATTGAATCAATTCAGCCTACTCGTCGGCCTGGATTTAGTTAGCTCTATTGTCAGCTGACAACTGCCACTGTTGCCCAAACACTCCTCTTCACGTTTGCCGGGCTCTTCTTATCGGCACCCACTGAGAAGGGAATGACTAGATGGGCCTTCGCCTTAGCCTGGAGACTGGCTCTGTTCTCTCCTTGGTTATCTACCCCACTGCAAGCCCTCATCTCCTTACCTTAACTTGCCTCTCTTTTGATTTTCTACTTGTTAGTTTTCGAGTTGATTACACGAATAATGTTGAATAAAAACATTCAAAAACTGATCATTTGTACAATAGTATTTACCTTTATTAAAAACCGTCCCCTTAATTAGCATAATATAAAGTTTGGTTCGTCAAGCTATTATATAATATAATATAATAATAATAATAATAATATAATACGATAGTAATATATTATCGGTGATCCCAACGCATGGATTCATTGGAGCTCCACCGCCAGTATTTCCGCATCCCAGTTATACATAGTTTACTTATACTTTATATGTTATACTTTTTACATTCCAATGAATATGCTGCAATGTCCATTGCATAAAACACAAAGTGCACACCAAACCGTATGATTTTGCCACTTTTATTTGAGACTGGGGAAACTTCTGAACAAAAATCTATTTCGGCATTTATTGAAGAATAACACTTAGCGGATGTAGAAGAAAAGTCTGAAAAGTGTGTCGAACAAAGTTGTATGCTTTAAGGGGTACAAAATGTAAAGTCATGGTGAAATTCCGTAGCTGGTTATCGTAAAGTTTCTTCAATTTGGGGTTGAAGTGCTTTCGTCATTCTCTCTGCGTAAGGCAAAACGATGTTTCCAAGTTTCGCTTTATCAATCACTGAATAAGGTTTTTTTTTTCTTAATTATTTGATGATATATTTCAATATAGCCACTTTTAATTGTAGTATCTTTTGTTTCAATGTTCTATTCCTTAATTTTTTTTCTTGTTTCACTTACTTTCTGTATTTCTTTAGTTATTTCCAAATAGGATTTTGTATATTGACCGGTATTGAGGAATAAATCGGTGGGAGAACAGGTTTTAAAACACTCCTTACCCTTGGAGTTGATGTTGACGGCTGTAAATGTGGTGGATATACAGCAATTATCGTTAGAGTGCCATATGTTTTTAAAATATCTTTGAAATCATCCTCTTTGAAATGGTTACTGGAGATACGACTGCGATTTTATGGTTCCCTGTTGTCCGTCATTATTGCGCGAATCCATATTTCCTCCGGTTCTGGATCATTAGGAACACGGTGGAAAGAAATTCTCAGTCCTTCAACTTCTTCTGTTTCCTTAAATCCAAACCGCACACACATGCCCATTTTAAAACTGGTGTCAACACTCACTATCACTGAATATAAAGAAAATTAAACAAAAAAATGGAGGGAAAATGAAACGCAATAGTCTGCTTACCGTTTCGCGTAAAGAGAAAGCGACTGACGATAAACGGTAACCACGCGAAACAAGATAGGAGTCGATACCTTGAGGGTAACCAGAGGGAGGGAGAAGTTGACACATCTCACGGCTGTCCCAGGCCTCTCTTTTTCCTTCTATACTCAGGGATTCTTCCTTTAGGTCACTCGAACTCGTCAGGAACAACGAGTAACTACTTGAATGAAAATAGTATTGAATCTGGTTTAGAGAACAGAAATTAAGTCCCCCGATATCATGACGTGAATTTTTGGAAAAGGCGTGACTAGGGATAGGAAACCTCATCTCCAAATCACCTACAAACATTCAACAAGTACATTTTATTTCAGTTCATTCTAATCCATGTTATTTAGTTTTAGTTTTTAAATCCAATTCTTTTTATTGTAAATAAAGTCTATTAATACACAGGTCATAGCTTTGATTTCAGCAATTTATTTTCTCATTTTAACATTTATACAGGTATGTATATATACAGATAAATTACAATATTCATGACACTACCTTCAGTATTCATCTTAATAACATAGTACTCTTACCAGTGTTTGTTTGTGAGTATGTAAAGTATTTTATGTTGTTACAGACTCACAGCTGCAAGTTTGGAACCGTACATTAACACTGATCGATTTAAACATCAGTACTAATGTATTTGTGAGATGGTTGAAAACGTTTCTGAGGGCTGTAGTAGCAGATACCAGTGGCTCTTGCCTCGAGGAGTGTTGTGCTGCGTCGGTATTAGGCCCAGTAGCACTCGAGAAGATCAGTTGTTTGTCCCTTGAGTTATTCTGTCGGGACCCTGACAGCCCTTCAGGCCCATGACTCAGCTAACCGGAGAAACCGCCCTCCTGGAATAACAGGATCCCCTCCAACCATATATGTTTGCTTTCCGTTCGCATTCGTTCAACCGTGCTGCCTATCTCTCGTCCGCCAGCTAGATCAAAACTATATTCGACACGTCATTGAGTGCCCGATGATAATTGAGTAATTATATCAAATGAATATAATAAATATATTAGAAATCCAACAGTCTTCTATTGTGTTTTTTAGAAGTATTATGGTACCTAATAAGCGTTCAGAAATAAATGCATACAAGCGAAGACTGTATGTTCAATGATCTTGGTGGTACAATCAATGCGAAATTTTAAAGGTATATTTTCAACTCCTCGAATATGCTTATTATTTGTTCGTTAAAATGCAGCAAGTCATATGTGGAGTATTGCCACAAATGGAATCAATTAAAGAAATATTTTAACTCCCAGTAACAATTATCAGGTGATGGGAGAACCGTTCTTTATGAAGTATAAAGAGCTAGCAATGCTTAGGTAAGGTGTTTAAGTTCTGTTAAATGGTCGAATTCCGTATGTTTTGTAAATATTTGTTGAACGATCGCGGGTCATGCATTTCTACACATTTCCCTACATTTTTTATATACTTTTTATAACGAAATCAAAAGTTTTGTCTAGTATTGCCATTAGAACTTCTGTTAGAACTTACATGAAATTCAGTAAAAGACAATACCCTCCCGAATTTAATTATTATTACATCAGCACGGTGTTTTATACAAATACCTTTAAATCATGACAGTGTATTGATTAGAAAGGGTTATGCTAGTAAGTGCAATCCAATGGTTAGGGTATGGAACAGGTTTACAGATAAGCGCCACTTCAAAGTCAACAATGGAGGTAATTAACAAAGCCTTGATCCTTGATTGACAGGGATGAGATAACGCCCTAATGCAAATTAACCGTTTCTGAAAGACATTGCAGAAATCATAACCAACAAATTAGCAAACAAACTTGCGTAAGCCAGTATCAACAGACTCCCAACTTACCCCTGCTAACTTCAAACAAAGCTAACACTTCGCGGTGAAGATGGCGCCGAAGGCACCACAGCCCATAAACGAGTAAAAGATCTTACATTTGAGTTGAGCAAATATTATTTTTCTTGTCATATATTTATGTTTGGAACAATTTTGCAATTTGATCTATTGAAACTCCCACAAGTCTCGTAGTCGCCCAGATATTGTTACTACTCATTCTACTTATATTATTTCCTTTATGTGTGCATTTAAAAAAAAAAAAGAAGCGATTTAGAGCATAATTGAAGCAAAAAAGGTTTGGTCACAAACGATTTGTTTTGTCCCAATAACAAAAACTGTAAGAGCACTAATTATTGTACAATTAGTTTCCCTTGTTAGTTAAGTAAGTTCCCGGCAAGGCGCTAGCTGATGTTTTAATTTAGTAATTTTCTATGCCGCCTCTAGCCCATGTTTCCCAAATTCATTACTATTACACGGTTGAGACGTATTCATTAAAGAATCGTATTGTTTGCCTAGCGGATAGACAAAAGAATAAATTACCTTCCAAAGCGCGACAGGTGCGGTGCGATACTAGCTAATTGAATAATTACTCTTGCCCATGTAGTAATTATCGTCGTTGGGTCGTTAGTTCCACTAGACAATGAGAATACATTCCAATCCACAGCAGGAAGATATATTATTGAAGGAAGAGGCTCTACTTCGCAACAGGCGTTCTGTCTGTTAATATGTCGTACATTTTAGTGCTTGCTAAATAAATCCAATCAAAATCCACCCCATTTTTTTAGAGGGGGGGTATTCCTGGGTATATCAAAACACTTGAGGTCATGTTAATTAGCTATAATCACTTTAATAAGCTCTCATCACTGCTAAGAATATAATGAAGGAAAGAAATTTAACGGAGTTTGATAAGTTAACTCACTTCAAATTTCCACTCATAATCAGGGATGGGGAATAATCAGGAGACGAGAGTTGTTAATCAGAGTGATGTTGATTTACAAATGCATTTAATCCTGAAATTATTGTACGGATGTATTAGATTGCGGGCAGCTGCTTTAGGTTAGAACAAGAAAAAAATCCTGACATTATAAAATAAAGTTTTTAGGACTGTCGACCCACCGTGGCTCATCCGGGATAACCTACACTTAGAACTTGCAATGGAACCTGTGGATGAATCTGATACCAAAATGTAGCTGAAGTTGCGAATAAATTGCCTGTACGTAAAAGGACCAATCGTGTCCTTCCTCCTCTCGACATTTTCATGTTAAAGCCTATTATTATGCAGGCCATCAAGGACATTACATTGATGTGTAATAACATAATATTTATATTAATTTCATGTTTGTTGCTCGATTTTGCATTATGTTTTCTGTTTTATTTATGTCCATCATTCTAGTTACTGGTGTCTGTCACTGACACTAATGTATAAGTTCTTTTGTGACATAAATTTTCAATTCATTGCTTTTACTGTAGGCATTATGATTGTCGAGCCCGAATGGGGGGATCTCTACTTTCTGAAATTTCAAAGTTATTTTCAACGACACCCTGGATTCTGCTTTATAAGTTTTGGTCAACATATTATTGTTGAGAGATTGTGAAAAAAACAAATTCAACTTCATTTTAGACGCCACAGCGACCAAACATTTTATAGATATTTACATGAGCCGATTCCAATAGGTTTTTTTAAAGTCAATATTTGAGTTATTTTTCAAAATTTCAATTTAAAGTGACCGAGATAGATGATAAAATGATATATTTTTGTCCGAAATCACTGGTAAGTTTGTTTTTTTCATAACAATGTAACCAGCTTCAACAATGTTAATATGTCGGATTGGATTTATTCAACAATGTATTGTTTTTTCACTTCAACCATCTTTATTTCCTTATTGTAAGTATATAAAACAAAATCCAAGACAATAATACTTTATATCGATAATAATGTAATATTTAGTGATACATCGAACATTTCATCTCTACCATCACTAGCCTCACATCAATCATTGTTTTGTAGACTTTTTTTTTCCATCCCCTTGCACGTGTCCCCTCGAAAACATTTGAAAGTGTAATTGAAATTCAGAAACTTTTACAATCGGTGTGAAGTACGGTAGGGGGACGTTAGTTATCGTCTTTATAACTGACAGCGTTTTATTTTATCTAAGTATCGAATCAACTTCCATCGTTTTTCGTTTTACAGGCCGTGTTTTTCTTTTTGGATGAATAAAAACTGTGGTTATTTCTAAAAAAAAAAAACAGTTGAAAACTTTTAAAATTAGTTTGTATGATTTCTGTACCTTAAACTCAATTGACCGACTCTTGTGTGTTGGGGCCAGGAAGTAATCAAAACGGTATAAGTGTAGTTACATTGTTGATGATCTGTAGCATGTGCTATGGGAATTCAATCTACCCTCATCCTCCCAGGGCATTATATTATTAAACTGTTCAGTGTTTCAACCAAATTTCAGTAGGTGTAAGAAACCTTTTTAGTGTAAGGTATTATTATTGTTCTTACTACAAACATTAATTTTGAACATTTTTCTTATCAGGTATTTCTGCACTGTATTTTGATTTTTACACTGCCTTCCAGTAGTTTCTTTAAATATCACAAAATATCATTTATTTTAATTAAATAATGGCCGGGATACTGATCAAGTACATTTTATCTCCCTCCAAAAGGGGAAGAGATCCTTGCCAAAATCCTATACTATAGGAAGGCAAGAGAACTCACCGGCTTTCTCAATGCACTATCTGGGTATAAACATGGATAGGCACCTCCATTCTCTACTCATTTTAGTAATAGAATAGAAAAAGTACGACACAGGTCTTACCTGCTTCCACACTTGCTAACTTTACCCAACTTGTCACTGCGGCTCGAACTGATGATATATAAAAGTGTCCTCCCCACCCAGCTCTGCTGTACGGTGCCCCGCTATTTACCCACTTGACTGACAATACAGTCAAATGTCTCCAACATTTCCAGAATGGGATCATGCGAAAAGTGGTCCGACATACCTCTTTCGAGAGGTTGAAGAACGCTGACCTGCACTTGGTGTGCCGTCGGTGGGTGAGTTCATCCGCCGGAGACAAATCAAGGTTTTTGACTCGTTGCATCTCCTCACAAACCCAGTGTTTAACACCATGACCACACCACCCCTCCCACATCGATGGCAACAGGTGAGCCCTGTCACCTTTATTAGGGTCAGTTCAGTCCAGTCACGTGTAAGGTATATCATTATACTTGTTTATTGCATCATAAAATTAAAGTATTTTATCTCGAATTAGCCAACATAGTATTTTATCGAAGATCACAACATATATTATATGTTAAAACGTCACTTATAAACTGTATAAAAATAGGAGAACTACTTGTTAATGATTATAAACAAAAAATAGTAATTGTTTTATATATTCGTTCCATGTTAAGTATTTATAGATATAATTCCGTAATAAGTAAATCTATACAGACTGCAGGTAATTACACTCGGAAAAGTGTCACTCTGGTGATATTTATAGTATCTCAAGACAAGCTAAAAGGATTGAATATTGACACAGTCCTTATTTAATAGAGGATATCTCAGTTGGAAAAGCGCCTGGCAGGAGACGAGGGTTCGTATCCCGGCACTATTCATATGTTTTTACTTTGGCCAATAATTATAACATCGTCTGTTAGCCATGTATTATCAAACCAAGTTGGTTACGTCGGGGTACAAACTCACTTCATTCAAACTTGATAAAAACTATTTACAGTGCTACCTGGATAATCCGACAGGCACGGGAAAATCCGAGAATTGCGAATTGATAGAACCTTAGAGGAATATCATAGAAAATAATAGGCCGTATTTAAGTACATTTTACTCCGTCATAATCTTTATTTCCTTTGTTTTATTTGACTTTGGACAAGCTGTCAACAGTTTTGCGAAAGGAACAATGGAACAGGCCAGGCCGTCGATGTGAGCTCCATATTTCTAACTAATTCCTGCAACAGATTCCATCCATACATTGACAAGCGGATTACTCTTGCAAACAGTCCAATACTGGCTTCACGGTAATAATGTTGAACGGGGGGATTATAATGTGGGCACTTTCCTCTTGTATTAATTACTTCATTTGTTGATAATGCCGAGTAAAAGGATATTGCCCCTAACACAGGTGTATGACAAGGAGGTATTTCAACCCCGCTCACTATTACCTGTCATTCGTTTCGATGACGCCTTTTATGTCTTGTCTACATGATGTGAAGATCTCAGGGCATTGTATAGTTCAACCAGTACAAATAATTAGTCCCATCCATGCCATATGGTTTTCCTGATCGTCTCGTGTGAAAATATGGAACATAACTAATGCCTCATGCAAAAAGAGAGAAATTGAAACCTTCGCAAAACGAAATATATATCCATCAAAAGAGAACCTAGGAGGCATGGATCCTTGCCAGGGGAGGTGCCAAATCTATTTAATAAAAAAATAATGTTCATACCATATTTAAAAATAAATACACTACATATCGTAATGTAACAATCAGTACAAATTCTGTAATTAAAGTAATCTTTATTTTTATTACATTTTTATACATTCGTTTAAATCCTATTATAATATTATTAAGATTTTAATAATGGCGCCTGTGCAAACGCTCTGTTTCTGTAATGCATAAAACGATCGCTAGTTTCATGGAACAGTAACCTCAAATGTAAACGTCACTGATTTACTTAAACTTGTCAAGTGTATTGGTGGGGTGTGATATAGTTTCTGTCGTGATTTCTTTCTGAAAATAATCGTTAGTATATTTTATAATTATATTTAAGTACTATTTATTTAAGTGGTTACAAGAAAAACATTGACAATGATGAAGATACTGATGCTTATATAAGTGGGAATAAAAGGAACCCAAGAAAAAACAGTATCAAGAAAAACTCGTATTTATCGTTAGGATTGACAAGTGTAATTATGTTTCAGATAGCATGAGTCCAATCAAATTAAAACGGGACCATGATACTCTGCTTTCTGAATACGTTGGAAAGCCCATAGATTTTTTTTTTTTTTTTGGAGAATCGGATGAGATAAATATTAAGAAGCAAACTTTTAAAAAATTACTTTCAATTACACCAAACGCATTATTGGCTTCGTGCCATGTCTCTTACCTGAATCTCAAAAAGATTCCTGAAAAAACACATCCATAGAGATATTTAATATATTAGACAGTTTGGCTTTAAATAGGTGGATATAAGGTGGAATAATTACCATTGGACAGTGCTCCACGTGCCTGGACTGTGTGCTTCGCAGAGCAGCTTTAGTGTCAACAAAATATGAGCGAGAAACTAACTCTGTTTAAATAATTTCTGCTGTTTGACGCCAGACCCAACTTTGAGGTAAAAAAAGAAATGTTTCAAATTAATTCAGTGGCATGAGTTTTAATCTTATCTGATCGTATGAGATTTTCATTCGAGTCGATTGGATTCACCTAAATAGCGAATCATTTCAACTACATGAAAATAAATACGTATTGTATACCCGGGCAAAAAAGAAATACCTGCACAAATAAAACAGCATCAATTGTTTTTGCTTAAAACCCACAAAGACTATTTGCCACCGTATAAAATTAATTTACCGGGTTTTTTTTTATACTTTATTTCTCTGGCTAGAAGCCGATCTTCCATTTATATAATAATGAGAGATTATATCACTTGTTAGAACGAGAATGTTTATTGCTCGTACGGGTGTAGTCATGTCATTTTAACTTGTATTATACCCTATATTTTTTCAGGTACATTTCCGATGAATTTATTTTAAAATCTGTCAGCACTAGGGCACTTCAAAAATAAAATAATAAAGATTATTTACTTTTCAATATATTAATTAACGTTTTTACAAGACTAAAAGAATTATACTTTTCTTTATAGTGTATGCTAGAACTTTAACAGAAATTTTTATTCTATATTTAATCGCCAAGAAATTGTCGAATAATACGATAAAACTGTTAAGGGTAACAGTCCATATTGTAAAGGGAAAATAGAGAGAGTAAGAAAAGGGGAAAATTGTTTAATTAATTACTATGTCAGTATTGTTTCCTATCTTTATGTCATAATTTGCAAGTTACATGTATAATATTTGGCCACAGGTTCGTCTCAAGTTTGATAAATACCTGTCTATAATACTAGTTGTAAATAGATCTTGTTTACCCGAACCTGTGTTGGTATATTCTGCCAGGTGTGGAAAAAATTGGAGTTACGCCAAGTACGAATAAATAAAATAACGTGGAAAAAGTCGGTCAAGTAAAGTTTTTTTTTACCATGGCTCAGAACATATTAGAAATAGGAACACAATCAATCCCCATAAGGGTAGCCCCCCCCCCCCTTAAAAAAATCAATAGTTTTTTCACGCTCATTATTTCATTTTTGTTTTATTGTCTGAAAAGGTGAATTTCAGTGGCTGAGATTGGCTAGTAAATAAACTATAACCATAGATAATTTAAATTTTTGTTGCGGTGTAGAACCCATTATTATTAGCCAAAGGAAACTTTAATTCGTATTATCATCACTTGTGCAGGTGCAGCTCAGTTGGTAGAGCACCGAAAGGACATTGGAGAGTTCATGGGTTCGATCCTCGTTCCCACCAGCTTACACAGGTGGTCTGAAAAGTTTCCGACCTCAACATGAAGATGATAATAAAATAAATAAAAGCTTTGTTAGGTCGGAAACTTTTCAGACCACTTCGTATAACTATAAATATTTTTTATAAACATTATCGTTAAGTTATTTCACGATTATTTTATCATACGGAATTCTATAATGATCTATCGGTATAGGTTTGCTCACTTTCTTCGTCCGTTATTTCGTTTATGGATACTCGAAAAAGTACTATTTAGTTCATAACTAATTATAAAACGACTTCAAGATGTACTTGTTTTGTTGTTTTGCTAAGGACATTTTATTGAATCATGTTGAACAACCCCAATGTTGCCGAGTGACCGGGAACTCGAGTTCTGGTAGTTTTTAACTCCTTGTTAGATTGCGGGAAATTGTTTCATATTTTCCTTCTATGAGCGTTAGCGGTGGTGGGCTGAGATCCAACCTCATCACCGTAATTTGACATCCGTCGCAGAGCGCTATAACATTTACACCGTTTTGGCCAAGAGAGTCATGCATTTCCCACACTCACTCTTTTCCGGTCTAGGTGACCGCCAGAGGATTTAATATGATTACATTTAGAGTATAGCTGGTCACAGGCTCTGGTTCAATAGGAGCCAGAGGTTAAGTGAATAGGTCACTGATTTAGTACAGAGGATCTACCTGACTATCTAGAGTCACTGGTTCAGTGAATCTCAAAGCCCATTGTTCCACATTTACAATACACAACGTGCTTCGGTCCTCTACACCATATCCCAGATGTTAATGGCTGCGGGACTGTGGCATTCGTATCGTAGCCGGCAATCCGCCCGAGGATGACTCACAGAACTGCTAACAAAAGCTACATTAACACACTCTAATTAATAAACATTAGAGGTGGGGATGTCGTTAATAAGGTGTTTGACTGCGCAGGTTTCGCTTGGAGAAATGTAAGATCTGCAGTCCAGCGTCTGCGCTTCCCTTTAATGAGCTGAGGTAAACTCGACGGAGCTTGATACTGACAACTTCAGTCAGATAATACCTTGCTTTTAATTTATTTTTTGAGATTTAAACTTCTTTAGATATCACTGTCGGGCCAACACTGCATTTCCAGACAGGCACGAAGGTTCAGTCTTTAGATAAGTAGATAAAATACCATCTTACCTATGAATTGATACCCGGACAATGCAATAACAATTTAGTAACAAGTTGAATTGTAAATTCAATTGGGTATAAAGTTTTCTCATATCTCATCTATGAATAACGGCAAGGTACAAAGAAATAAATCCAACTATGATTAAGAAAATGGAAACAATACTTCTCATTGGGGAATGAATGAATAATTAGTGCTACGTAGTGTTACACATTTAACCGATCAGTGTGAGTTGGAATAGTGTGTAGACTCCTGTGGTCGAGGCTCCAACTTCAAACCAGCACGGAGCAATCGCCTTTCGCCTGTGTGTTCTTGAAAGTGATTCAATATTTCTATATGTATTGTTATATTGAGCATGTTTGGATTGTGCTGCTCAGTTTGTGCATAGGGAGTCGATAGAGAGCTGTGGATTTAGATATTTGTGAATAATTTGTTGGGAGATGGAACCAAGACAACATATTTAACAACTTCCGAAATATTAGTTTTTGATTAAAATAGAATAAGGGGATGTATGAAACAATGTATTAAACCTGAATATAGGCCACTATCGCTAACTAAGAAGGTTTCTTGAGCGATTTAACAGTTTTTAAGAAACCCGCCCGAAATTCACACGTATTTCTTGATGATTTTTTCATTTTCTATCTCCTTTATGCTTTGGTTTATGTATATATTCAATAATTCAATTTAGTTCATAGTCGATTTTTTTTTTTAAATTTTAGTCTTAAAAAATCTGTTAAATGATTAAAAAAAGGAATGAGTAGGCTACTGATCCATGGATCGACTAGTATTTTATTAGGAGTGGTGCTAGGGCCGGTGGCTGTGTGGTGGCTGCGGCTTCCCTGGGATCGATGTCGCGCTTCCTACTCCTCCCTTTTTTACCCCTCTCGCACCCCTATCGCTCCCACTCCCTTTATACCGCTAATTTCCTCAACCCCTCTACATTTTCCTCATTATATTATTTATTCCTAATGTGTTGAATAATTTTATTCCTCTTACGCCTAGCCTGTCGGCCAGCTTTAGAGGAAAACGACGTTTCTATGAACCTCGCTTTGAAACAGTCCCCAAAAGTTATTTTCCTTTCAAAATCATTTAATGTTTTCGCCAGTTAGTCCTTCTGCCTGTTATATCTCCTTAGCATAAGGAGAGAGACTCTACTTTGAAATATGTACGGATATGATAAAGATTGCAACCTTTATCTGGAAGTATGAAAAACATCAAACATAAAAAATGTCATTTCGTTACCTTTCATTTTAAAATGTTTATAAGATTTTACCCCTAGGTTTAAGATATAATTTAGGAAAATAACGTTTTGAGAGCCTTGAATAAAAATTTCTTTTTAATCCCACTCCATCTCAATAGTTGATATTTTAACTATGCATATTTGTTTTTATTTAAACAGCACTTTTCAGTGAATGACGTGTTTCTTTTTTAACATTGATTTTCTACTACAAGCTCAAAAGATATTTACCACAGACCCTTTTCCTAGTCTTACAGTCCTACCTTTCAAACCGCTTCTTCCAAGTCCGCTGTGGTTTAGAATACTCTAACTACTATCCCATAAATGCAGGAGTTCCACAGGGCAGGGTCCTGGGCCCCATCCTCTATAACCTATACACCGCTGATGTCCCCTCTACTCCCAATACCTTCTTGGCCACATTTGCAGATGACACTGCAGTCTTATCATCCCACCCAGACCCCGACAGAGCATCCCATAACCTTCAAAAACACCTTGACGAGATTGAGTATTGGTGTAATCAATGGCGGATCAAAGTTAATGAAGCAAAATGTTCCCACATTACCTTCACCCTTTGTCGCGAGACTTGTCCACTAGTTCATTTTAATTCTATTCCTCTCCCTGTATTCGAGACAGTACGATACTTAGGCTTCCATCTCGACAAACGACTGACCTGGAACCCACATACGAGACTAAAAAGACAAGAACTAAACAGGCGCTTTGGACAACTGTACAGACTACTTCAAAGGACATCCCATCTCTCATTAGAAAATAAACTACTAATCTACAAAGTTATACTTAAGCCAATCTGGACATACGGAATAGAGCTATGGGGGACAGCAAAAAAGTCGAACATCAAGCGTATCCAATTCTTTCAATCAAAAGTCCTGAGAACAATAGTAAATGCCCCTTATTATGTCAGCAACAAAACCCTTCATAACGACCTTAATATACCCTACATTCTAGAACTCACTTCTAAGTTTATGAAATTCCACAGTAGCCTTTCCAACCACCCTAATCCTGTAGCACAGTCATTGCTCTGCGGTACTCATCCCTATAATCCTCCTCGGAGACTAAAACGGCAGTGGCCTCGTGACCTGCTATAAACGCGTGACAGCGGGGGTCCTGGCAATGGCCAGTTACTCCAATCATGTCCTGAGCGTCTGTGGCTCTCGCGTTCTTGGTCAGCCTCCACTGGCTAGTATCCGATGACGCGGCTGACGGAGGAGCGTGGGGGACTTCCCAAGGCTCCGCTTTCTCTTCGCATGTGGATTTGGGAGGTCTCTGGACTGTCTGTAAATATTGTATGAATGAGTGAGTGAATGATGAATTGTAAATATGGCATGAATGAGAGCGTTTATCGAAATTACTGATTGCCTTGTAAAAGGCAGATTGCAATTATAGCCCAATAAAGAGTATAATATATCTATCTATCTATATCTATAAAATATTGATTTTCTATTAATTTATTTCAAATTTTGTGAACCATATTATTCACTAAAAATCGCCAATAAAAAATGTTGCGAATGGTGATAACATTGACAAAGCCGGTTTGAAACCTATTAAATATCGCGATTCGTAATGTAGGATCGCAAAATTTCATTTTTTAGGTTTCATTGATTTATTTTATTTATTTATTTGTTTTGCGTTACCGTCAAAGATTAGTCCCTTATCAAAAATTTTATCCCACAGGGGAAAATCAGAATTTTAAATCTTAAATTGCTTTTGAGATGTGACTTAATAAACTTCTGTCTTTTTTTCCTTTTAATTATTTTCCATACTTTTACGTTAAAAATTCTTTATTAGAAAAATTACTAATTGCTTATACATCATTATTAAGAATTCATTGTTACTTATGTACAATTTACATTCTTAACAACAAGATACTTTTCTTAATTGTGTATTAGCCAACAACAGTATCTTTTGAGATGTTGAGGACCTTCTGGCCGTTTGAAAGGCGAGGCGTTGGCAATGAGAGAGGAAAAAGTTGTGCATACTCTGTCTGTGGAATGACTGACTGGATAAGACACGTGACCTCACGCCATTGGAGTCAAGTGAAAACATGCTCACTGATTCTACCGACCACACTTGTTCAAAATATAAATGTATTTCACTCCAAACTTCCTCTTTTCAGTGGGTTTGTTGTTTGTTTTCAAAACCGGAAACCCCCTTTGTTTTTTGTTTGCCCCTGTGTTTGTTTGACAGTCTGTATGTTTTCAAGTCCCCTCCTGTTTGATTAAGAGACATCAAATTTTACATTCAGATTCCACTCGATAACGTGTTGACTGACGTCTTGAAAAAACTGACGTCTTGAAAAATACATTAGTGATTTATTAGTTAATTACTTTGTTATAAAAAATTAACATTACTTATCATATAAGGCTGTCATTAGCATCCAACACTTGTTTGACATAAGTATAATATTTTGCACTTTAGTTTTACTTCATGGCCCGCAGATGACGAGACAACCCTATGAAAAATACATAAATATAAACCCTACACAAAATACACATTTTCCATTCACGTTGTGTAGGGTAGAAAATTATATATATCGGCGTGCTGTTTATTAATTAATATGTTTCTTGGATTTCTACATTCACAAATAGTGGTTAAATCTGTATTTAAAATTTTATTGTCAATTTTTCCACCACCCCAGTTTCACATAGAGGGATGTTATTGTGGGGGGTTACTTTGTGGCAGGAAGCTGACAGTAAAAGTGACTCCTCAAAAATTATTCAGGAGCATTAATTGATGAATTTATTAGTGAACAAAAATATTTCTCTGACATATGAGATGGGTTTCAAATTAATCTTGACGTAAGGCTGCACTTAACAAAATTATGTGTGTATTATTTGTGAGAAATATCAATCTAGTGGAAGTTATTTTAGTTTCATCCTCGAAAATCTTAATCGTATTAAACACTTTTTAGTTATTGTAAATTAATTAATAATAATTAAATAATTTATAAATTATATTAGAGCTAATAATATGTTACCTTCAGTTTCGAAAATATGAATTGGAGACGAGGTATGTGATGTTGGAAGTAATCACAGACAAGTTAACAAACGGTCGATTGATTGTTATCTGAAAAACGATAAAAAAATTGAGAAAACTTTTTTTTTTTTCAATCGAGTGTCGACGTTAAAATGAAATGAGCAGTTGTGTTGATTTTATTAGGGCACTAAAAAGGAGAGGGTGGATTTGATGCCAATTGCCTTTTGACCTAAACGCTTTTTCTTTTATCTCTGGTAGGGAAATTTTTGTCGGAGCCCCCTTAAACACCATTTTCACCCTCTCACGCATTATTGTTTAAATTCCCTTACACGTGTCACCTGTTATCAGAGTAAATGAATCAATAAATAGTAACCTCACCATTTTCGTACCTAAATTACACATTTTTTTTTCTTCCTAATTATCCAGTAAATTGAATTTTTCGAAAAGTATGCAATAATTAAAACAAATTCCGTAAAAATTGATAAGCAGATATCAAGAGAACTTTTTCGATTCCTTACGCTTTACTTCTAAAAAAAAAAAATTCTAAAACGAATTGTGTAACAGTTATATAATGTGTCTTTAACCAAACAGAGGTAAGTATCCGAAATATACCCTAAACTGTGCATTGAGAAAGCTTACAAGTTGGCGAAACCAAATTGTATCAGCCGACCTGATATTGAGAATCCTCGGTTCGAACTCCGGTCCTGTCACTACATTCTTTTTATGACTAAATTATTAATTAGATACCGTTCACATCTTACTTCCAACCTTGCTTGAACCATCTCGTACAAAGTCCTGATGCAGACATACATATTATGTTGAAACGTCCATTCCGGAATTTAGTGGTAAACTGACATATACCTTTCATAAACCTTAAGACTCCCAACAAATACATCCACTCAAAGTTTAATTCACTGCTAACTACGAGCTTCCACTCAAGCATCTTTTTCTAACTTTTGGAAACATTTTAATTTTAATTTGGCAATCGTAAAAATAAAATTTTTATATTGTCAAAATTCCACATTATTTATTAGTTATTATTCTATGAAACTTTGTTTATCTTTGTTGTATTTGGGTGATGGTCTATGGCTCTATGTGGATATCTATTAAGAGGGCCGGAGAAAGAGGAAACTAGATACTTGGGGTGTACAATTCCAAAAACTCGAAATGAGTTCCTCCAGATCCATTCCTGCTTAAGAACTGTTGTGTTTCGGAACGCAGCTGTTCCAAAAACCAGGAACAAAGACCACTAAATGTGATAGTTAATAATAATTTCAGTAAAATCCACTACCGTGGTAGTTTCTAAGTTTACTAACACATTCAACTTAATACTAATAACCACAACATTAATCTTATTCCATGCTTTTTTCTCATAATATTCAATGAATGGCCTATTCATAAAATTTAACAAAAATTTAGTATGAATACTTACCCTTTATTTTGGCGCGAATACATATTTTTTTCTGAAAACTTGTACTTTTTCAGTTTTCAGTGTTTTACATAGTGTTTTTGTATGGTTAACTGTTTTATATGACAATGCAAATAAAATGACTTCGAACAGATGGGAATTATGAAAAAAAAAAAAAAAAGGTCTACCTCCACGGTAGACAGAGTGTTATATCTAACTAACAGAGTGTTACAATTTTCAGTTAGAATAATTGACGGTCCATAGCGTGAAAAAAAAAAAATTGAAGAAAGTAGTAAACAAATGAACAGACCCAAATAGGCTCGTAACATGCCCAAACATTTTGACTGTTTAATCTTTTAAATGTTTAGTATTAAACCCTTATACAATAAAAAAAACCAGGACATTAAATTCTCTTTAATTAACATCTCCGTAACACTGGTAACAGCGTACATTATGTTTATTAAATCACTAGGGTAAAACAATTACACTATTAAGGTAGGTGGGTCTCGACCTGATGATGACCGATGATCCGATCGGGAGCTCTACTTGCTCTGCTGGCCCTGCAAGAGATTCTTACTAATATTTTGTAACTATTTTTGACTAGACTCTCACTAAAATCATCTGTACCAGAACCAATAATAATAATAATACAATATATATACGGTGTAGTTTGATGTTTGTTGTTGAATACACCTTAAGGATTTCGGATCCTTAGTATCATGGATTGCATCGACAGTCAGATTGACAAAAAAGGATTCCCTATACCTGTTTGCAAGTAAGGCTCGAAACCGTTAAATACTAGCATTCAACTGACCTCATTTTTGTTTTTTTACTTCAATTTGCATTTACTTCAATCTATTTACAATTGCTTCATTGTATTTCCAGTAGCTTGGCTACATTTTATACAAATTCTAGTATTCTAGTATAAAAATCTTTCGCCTTTTGGTTCATTTTTTTTTTTCATAACCTCTTTAAATTTACAGATAATGGGGCTATGATAGGGGGAAAAGAACCTTAAAAAAAATAAATGGTTCAATGTGGAACTGTACACAAAATAAATGTTCGATCGAGCGAGAAGAGCAGTGAATAGCTGGCATAAGTTTCTCCTTCTAGTCTTAAACGCTACTCATCAAATCTCTATTCACGTATCCAACCCATTTTCTTTCACCTTTTCCGAGACACAGGTTCTAATCGTACTCCTGGCACTCCTCAAACGAAAATCTATTGCTCAAAAACTATCTTCAGATACATTGCAATCTATATTCGGTATCTTCCGCTATACTACTGGTCCCAAAAACTATTCAATTGAACACTAGTCTGGTCTTTGTCAAGATTTGTATTAGGTTTTACGATCTTGCTTCGGTTGGAAGTTTTTCGGATGTCTGCCGGTGGCATACCTAATGCACAAATATGTAAAATGGTTAGGAATAAAGTCCGCTCCTACTCGTAATTAAAATTTGAAAAGTTGCAAGAGTATAGCTAAAAAATATGGCTGTTGATCGTGCGGAGAAAGCTCAAGGCAGTGCTAGGAGATAGTTATGTACACGGCCCTTGTCAAACTTATAACCAATAATCACAAGTTATCAAATTCGTCGATAACATAGTAAGTTAACTAGACTCGTCGATAAAATAGTAAGTAAACTGGACTCGTTGATAAAATAGTAAGTAAACTGGACTCGTTGATAAAATAGTAAGTAAACTGGACTCGTTGATAAAATAGTAAGTAAATTAGACTCGTTGATAATAAATGTGGGAATTCCCTAGGGATTATAATGTTTAGATTTTGGATACATATTAATATAAGAGCTGGTAGTATTTATATGTATTAAAAATGTATGTAAAATAATGTAAAAATGTAGTATTTAAATGTATTATAAAACCGACAGCAGCCACAATCTGGAAATGGCAGACATGTGTACGTATACTGAGTAGGACAAAGACACCAAAACAGCTGACGGAGGACGGAGGAATTAGAAGCATTATGCACTGGTTTCAAATGATTGGTAACAAGAAATGTCCTTGTGACAGCAGTACCTAACAGACACACGACCGCTTACTTTTTCATTGCACATACTGGACGGGCCAGGACAAAAGTTAATAAAAATGGTAATATTAAAAATCGGCAGATGACCTCTTCAAAAACAGTTAATAAATGATTTTTACCCATTTGTTGACCTCGTAGACTATACCGAATTATATTGTAACGTTCGATTCAGTTATGTCATTATGTTTATATTATTTTGTTAGTTGTTCATTATTTAATATCATTCAAGCTCTTTATTAAAGTTACTAAAACAACGTTATAATTAGTTAGCCATGAACTTAAATTTGAGTTGATTTATTAGTATAGGCTTGGCATAGGCTGGTTGATGAAATTTTTATCAAATATATTAAATAAATATGTTACAGACGAAGTTTCGTCATACTATGTAGGCGTACATCAAGCACTTCCTTGAATGAGATTGTTTGATGTTAGAAGTGTGTTGAACGGATTGACATATAAAGCGTCTTCCAATAGGGACTTTCAAACTTTGACAGTTGATAGTGGCCATATTGTTGAAGCTGCATCTGTCGAATTAGATGTCGTTTATTTAATCTGTTTTACCAAATTACCATGGACGAATATAGCGTTCAAATGATAAAATTGTTTTATCAATATGGGTGTTCTGTTCGAGCAACGTTCCGCACACTTCCCCCATTTTACGTTCGCCATAACCGTCTTACCGAGAGGACTATTCGCAGTGTGATGGATAAATTTGAGTCCACTGGTTCACTAAACAATCAACCAACATCCGTACGTCGACGAAACGCAAGATCCGCCGAAAACATCGCCGCTGTCCGTGAGAGTGTGCAGGAGAATCCGAGGCAGTCGATTTCGCGTCGCTCACAAGAATTCGGTCCTTCGCCGACCACAACTTGACGAATTTTGCACCGTGACTTGGGCCTGCACTCGTAAAAAATGCAACTGACCCAGAAGCTGAAGGTAACCGACTATAGACAACGACGTGTGTTCGCTGAAATGGCCCTGGAGCAGTTGGAAACTGACCCTAATTTTCATCGAAAAATCATCTACTGCGGTGAGGCCCATTTCGGGATGAATAGGTACGTCAGCAAACAAAATTGTCGAATTTGGGACGATACCAATCCACATGAGATCCAACAGTGTCCAATGCATCCCGAAAAAGTCACTGTTGGGTGTGGTTTTTGGGCCGGCGCACACTGGTTCCTAACGACGAAAAACGGGACAAAAGTCTGCAAAACAGTAAAGTTCGCCTCAAAAAATTTTTTTCACATTTTTAATGAAGGTATAGATTGCCCTTGATGGAAAACTGGTGATAAATTTTCCAAAAATAGCGCAAAAATAGTCCAAAAATAGACACACAAAAAACTTTCACAAAAATCAAGTGTGACCCATGATTTTCAAAGTTTTTTTTTACGCTGAATGCAATGGTGTTAGTTTACGCGACTTATTCAACAACCAAGAAAATATTAGGTAAGTTTTCCACATAGTCATCATTGTTTTTAGTGTGAAAAAATCTATTGGGAAATAAATACATGTAGGTAGACAGCACATAAGCATAGGTAGGTCCTCACAATAAAACTATTACCCCGATTAATGGCTATATTTGAAAAAAACAACATGATGAGTAAAGTAGTAAAGTTGGTAAACATCAGTTTTCAATGACGTCTTCGTACATAAATCCAGAGAGTTCGTGATTATTATAATGTTACTTTGTTGTTTCGACAAACAGAGCAAGGGCTTCTTCTTTTGATAGCGTATCACTTTCGTCTTTCTTCGGTTCGGTCCCGAACAAATTTGAAAGGCTCCCTACATTGCTCATAAGCTCTGAAATTTTTTTGAAAGATGTGTGAGCCCGTTTTTTGTCAAACTATACTTCATTGCATATTGATGTTCAGAAATTGAATATAACTCACTCAATTCCTTACCTTTGCGTTTGTTCGAACTCCAAATACGGCACTTTTATGGCCGAAACCATGATTATTATCTTTAGAATGGTGGTAACAACTGAGTCAGAAGATCAACGAGGAATGGACCACATTGGTATATTTATTTAATTTTTAATAGCGAGTCAAATACTCAGAATGTAAATAAACAGACGCGTTTGTCTCCACTAATAAGGATCTAGAATCAAGGGTCGCACTCGGTCGCAGCTAATTTGTGTTTTAATCGCTTCTCCATACTTGTATGAACACGAATAAACTTCATTTTAAAAAGCGGGTGGAAGCGGAAGATTCATAAGCTTCTAAAAGCGTAAATAATGTATAAAAACTAGAATTTTTCTTATATTAAACAATCTAAACGCACGTTATCGTTACATTTTCCCAAGTGTGAATAACGAGCTAGCTTCATTTTTTACCCTGTAAAAGAAAGCCACTGAAAGACAATTTTAAAATAAGCTTGAAATATCTTTTGCCCGTCATTACAAAACTTGGCTTTTCCTCGCAATTTTCTCGTTTATTCTTAACCCCTTACTCTTTCTTCAAGTAGATGAGCTTACAATATAACGACCAGAGCTTAGAAACCATCGGTTCTGAATACCTTAGGTACCTCTATAACTGAATTATCATACCATTTTATGGTCACGAAAGTGTCAAAAATGGACTTTTGTCCCGTTTTTCGTCGTTAGGAACCAGTGTGCGGCGGCGTCATCGGTCCATATTTCTTTGAGAACGACGTTGGCCAGGCCATCACCGTCTACGGCGAGCACTATAGGTCGATGATTACCAACTTCTTTTGGCCTGAATTGGATGATATGGACGCCAACGACATGTGGTTTCAACAGGACGGCGCTACATGCTACATAGCAGCTCATGCATTCTGCACGAGCGATTGTTTTACCATCTTGAATCCGTTAGAAATGTTGAGGATTTCTATCTGGACCTCTATTGCGAAATGTGGGAATCCATATTCGATTTCGCTACTACTATAATTCATTTTAAAAATAATAAACATGGGAAAAAATTCTAAAACATCTACTTACTTATGAATATTAAGGAATATGGCTGTAAGATGTTTAGATTTAAAAAGGACGGTTTGTGAAGGCTATAGGGGCCTTTATGTTTTATTTAACAAACGGAATAACCGGGATGACTTCATCTTTTGTCTTTTTGTTCCCCATGCGGGTCTCTAATTAAAGGACCCACCCACACCACTAATGACTCTGCAGTAGCACCGTCCTTGTATTCCTCCATCTCCTATTTCCTTGACACATACTTATCGCATCTTCTCACGCATCAGCTACCTTTGTCTCTCTGTTTTTATTATTTACCCCTGAGCCCAAATATAGAAATGATCCATGATCCTTCAAAGACCGCCAGCGTAAAAAGTATTCAATCTATTTGTAATTTTATAAATATATTTCAAACTAACTCGAAATACGCTGGTTACGTATTGCTTAGAATTTACTAAGCAATTTGGAAACCGACACCTTTGATAATGCCTCTTCACTTCAAAAGTCCTTTTATAATACAATATATAAATTATACCAAAAAAAGTTCATAATTGATGTCCACGAATTATGGTCGGTAAAATTCAAAGTCGTGTGTCACACAATTAACGGTTTAAATATATGAATAAATCACATGATACATGTTATTAATCTTTAATTGATACTCTACTAAGTAATTTAGTGAAGGCTACATTATGTTTTATGTGGTTGGTTATTTTAACATCGTTGGGGCATCAAAGTTCAAGTTAGGAATATAATATCTTCTTTAAGTATAGCCAAAACACGAATAACATATTGGAAATCAGAATATTGAGAAATATTCAAATTTAATATGATATTATACACATGTTAAAGAAACACTTTGTTAATACGGTTTAGATAATTAATTAATGAAATTTGATTATGTTTATGGAGATGCTATGGTGATATTATATGGGGCTTCCTTGTGTTGATGTTCATGAATTTAGCTTGAGAAGGGCACTGCAAAGACCAGAATAGACTAAAAGACAAATGGGTCAAAACATATTGTTTTCTGGTTTTGAAAATATAATGAAAGAAAAAGTGGCGAGGCTACTAATCTTCGAATCAAGTAGCTACAGGTTAGTTACAGATATTTAAGTATTTATTCCTGATATACTTTGACTTTTGTATCTATTTTCATATTATTTTTATTAAAAAAATATTGTTATAATTATTTTTGATGCTGTTGCAGAGGATGAAGCGGAGGCAGGGTTAAGAGGACACGAGATCTGACGCAGCGAAGATGCACAGGCTTACATCTCTGTTGCTCTGGGCGGCCATCGCCTTTGCAGCTTGGCAGGACAACCACAGGCCCAAGATGTTTGTTCAGTTAGGTGAGTTATCTAATTATCATATTAATATCAGAAATAAACGTAATAAAATTGTCGAGAGTTACACTAAAAAAAGGCAATTTTTTATTTATTATTCTATTATTTTTTATTTAGCAATAAATAGGCTAATAGACTCTTATTTAATATTTGTTGCACATTCACTGGGCTAGGTATCGTTCCTTAAGGGATCTTATGAACTAAAACTTAATAAATCATACCAATAAAGATACGAATATTTACAAATAAAAATGATTACATAAAACAGAAATTACACAAACCATTCATTATTATTAAAATTGTCACTACCTGCTGTTGGGGAAAATGAATTTTTATATTAAGAAGGTAAAAGCGGATATACTACCACTTGATAATTAGTTATTTATGGTATGCTACGGCATAAAATTTGCGATACAATTTTACGGTTGGCTTCTTTAGGTTAACTTATGAAGACATATTTTAGACAGACATATTGGGTGGCAATTTAATAAGTATACATATGCATTAAAAAAAAAAGCCTTATCATAACTTATAAACATAATGATACGTAAATCGCACATTTCAAAATAACGTGAATATTTAATTCGCAAACGAATTATCAGGAAAATTAAAAGGCCAAGAATGTAATTTATGTGAAATTGATTACTTGTTGTAGACTTGTAGATGGAGACATTTATGTCATCTATGGGCAGACACTAGGATTGGTTACAAAGTCGTTGAAACAACTTGCGGGAATACCTCTTAATCTTCATAATGATTTAGATTGCTAACGAGTTGCCATTCCGACTGTCCGTGTTAGGAAGTGGCTGATAAGTAAAGTTGCAAGTTAATAATTATGAATGGAGTTGGTACTTGTGCTACTAAATTATAGCTTTAATTAAAGCGACGATATTTAACGAATGTTAGTTATCTTCCTAATGAAGTTTCTCTCCTCGACACATTTTATCCACCGTGCAATATTTTCCTTTGAGTTAGAGAAAATTGGAGTGAAAGAAAGATGACGTTGTTTCCACACCACTTTAGCTGTAGGGGTTCCAGCTATCAATTATATCCACCCCCCACCCCTTCTTTATTTTTCTTCTCATCGTTCCACTTTTGTTTGTCTCTATTCTCTCTAACTCTTTCTCTCTCTCTAGCTCTTTCTCTGTCCCCTTTTATATTTTTCAACAAATAGTGCTAAACACTACATACCTTACAGACCTGTTCACGTGTTTATGTCCTATGGACCTGCTTACTCAGTAATTATCGGCACTCATTGAAACAAGTTAATGAAATAAAGGATGTAAAAAGATAAGAAATGATATTCAGAGATACCTACTGGACGACGCTTGGGATGAAGGGGTTACTTGCCACGGTGTTGCCACATACGGGTGAGCACCGGACTAATCAATAATTTGCTTATTGCTTAGTGATTGACATTATCGAAGTAAAGGGATCACGTGGGTAGAAGAGAAGTAGTGCACAGAGCGGCAACAGGGCTTGCCATGTATTGCGGGTTCTCACGCTTTTAATTTCGTGACGGCAACTAAAGGTAGTTTTCAGCAAAACTACTTCATACTTGTTAAACATCTCGCTCACCTTGCCAAACGAAAAAAAAATATTGAAGAAAGCTCCAACGTCATTCGATTCGCCATTTCTACCGCCTGATAATTTTGCTGACCCCTCCCCCTCCCAAACACTTTTTTGGAATATTTTTTCCTGTTACAATAACTTTAATTATGTTCCAATATGTTTTTAACGAACCAAAAGCTGCTTAGTCGTGACTTGAAATTTAGCCAATTACTTTACCAATTTAAAATTACAGATCGATCATTTATACTTTAGAGAGTCAATTGTTCCGCGCCTTTTGTGAAGTGGAGCCACTACCTTCGAGTTTGGCAGTAATTCTTGATGACGAATATTGATATTTTGTAATATTTCATTTGACTGAGCGAGTAGATATGCTCATCATTGGTTGTAGGAGGTAACTTGTAAGCGGGTATTCGCTCGTGAAAGGTTCGTGGCATTCATGCTTACCGCTCCGACTACAGAAGTGTAAAAGGGAGAAGAGGGAAAAGAGAATAACTTCTCTGAATACATGTGAGACTAGGCTTTTCATAACTGGCAGTTATACCTTCAAAGTTCTCCACAGTGTTCACAACTCTTCAAGTAAAATAAAACTCTGCCTATCTAGAAAATGGAATCCAATTAAGCAACACTTTGATGACAAATTTTTAACCTAATAAAAAAAAAATTATATTTAATATTTCTCTTTGGCACCTCTGGTTTTGTTTGTTTAAAACTATTCGATCCGCTTCATAGAAAGTTTTGTTAATTATGTTTATATAACTCTCAGAACGTTGCTAGCGTTTATGTATTGCAAATAATACATCATTTTGTCGATGTTCGTTGATTTTTAGAAACTACAAATGTTCATAAAAACTAGTTAGTAGTAGTCAGGGCAACCACCATTCAGAAATGCTTTTTTTTTTGTTTCAATTTTAACGCTTTTCGCTTTTTAATTAGTTGACATGTTCACGTTTAAAAAATATAAAAATCTACTAAAAGTTGAATGGAACTATTTATTCTCAGAGACACATTACAGAAGCTAATGCAAAAATTAAAATTTAATACGTATCCAAGCAATTTAATTACTAGGGTTTCTTTTGTCAATATTGAAATTATATGATTTCTTCATTTGTTGAAGGGCAATATTTGTTTGCCAAGTTGGTATAACAAACAAAATAAAGAATTTTCGATAAGAAAAAGTTGTTCACACTAGGTTTTAAGATACTCACGCCTAGTATCTAGTTTCTTTCGACATTGTCCCTTCATTTTATACGTACTTTATTTATTTTATATATATTTGCTTAAAATGATGCTTGAATCGACCAGTAACATGAGAATATACATATGTATATATTTTAATAGTTGTAAGCCAGATCGTCTAGTTGATAAATGTTTGCACTACTTGAGGATGTGAGCTGGGACAAATAACCATGCAAGTCAATGACGTTGTCTGACGCATACAAGAAACACAATATTATTGTCACATTAACCCGCATTAAGGACAAGTAACTGACAATGAGACCAGGAAGTTTGAGGATTAAACATTAAACTGACAGGACGGAATGGGGGGGGGGGGGCTTGAAGGCTGACACCTTGACTTGATTAGAGTTGGGATGAAGCTGTTTAGAATGGCAGGACGTCGAGATCAGTGGTTTCTCTCATAGCTAACTTGCTCCTCGCTGGCAAGACCACTTTATTCCATCATGTTGTCGGGGTATCGCCTAACAGGGGGCATACAGGCGAGGCGGCCTCAGTTTGTCATTGGGGTCTGAAGCAGACAGAATCTTTGTCGCCGAAGCTCAATAAAGAGCCTTTTATTTCAGACCTCACTTCTTCTGTCAGTCTGTTTTATATGTACAACGATAGAGGTAAAAATTATAAATGAGTATTCCTCAATTGTGTTGCCAACTTTATTTTCACTGAACTCAAGCAAATTTGCAGTTACAAGAGATTACAAGAGTTTCAAGAATCAGCTAAAAAATGTTGACCTTGCCTATGATGTCTCTACAGTACTTGTCTTAAATTGTTAACTAAAAATGTACAACTAATGACCAAGTGTTCAAAAGCATAGAACACAAAGATTATTAAGGGAGAGGCTTGACTTTAAAAGTCGTATATCTGTTCGTATGTAACACTATTGACTCCATAAAAATAATCCAAGCCATCTGAAAATGCATTACATAATACACAATACCTTTGATATTTCAGATTAACTTTTGGTTAATATAGAATAAGGAAAACCTAGAGAAAAAATCGTATTGCTAACGTTTAAAAGATACCTTAAGTTCTGGTATTTTTATCAAGGTTAAGGGCACATTGCAGAGGCTACCGCAACAATACATTGAGCCATTTTCCGTAAATGTTTCAACAATAAAAAATTTTTTTTAGTCGAGGCTATCGAATGGCTTTGCAGACCCCTTTGTGTGTTGATTCAATAAAAAACAAAAGAATTTCAAGCCATAAAGTGGTGTCTTTGGTCTGTTAATATGTGTCTTTGTCTTGATAACATTTAAATTATTATTTTATGAATAGAAATTTGAAGGTATATTCCTCGTCATAATACGCTGATTAGGTCTTGGCCTAATACATTTATGCAAAGTATGGAAAACAATAATTATAGGTTAAATAAGTCTGTCTCTTTTCGCTATAGTAGGTTAGGAGCTAGTCAAGGTTTCAAATTATGATTTTCATCTTGTTCTGCATCAAAAATATTTTTAAAATTGAGTTTTGTTGACTAACAATAAAATCAGCTCTTTTCTCTTTCGCATGGGATTTTTTTGTTTAGTATTTTAGTATTCTTAATGAACAAGGAGATAAAACAAAAGCAAATCCAAGCATTTTTTTTTGCACCGAAATCATCCTTGCTTACATTTGATATGCCTCTTGTGTACTTTATTTGATGTTCAATTAAAGAAGAATAAAAATCAGAATTGGGAGAGTAAAATTTAAAAAGTAATTTTTGATATAATAATAAAGTGAGTCCACCACTTCTTGGATAGTAACCGTAAGCACCTTGAGTGGTGGTATTTTTCTGTTGAAATCAAATCTAAATTTAAATTTGTTTCCGTAGATCAAACTTGACAAAACTAGTTACAATAAAGACTCCTTGGACATTTTATTTTTAACTGATAAGTATAAATTTTGCATAAAATCACTTTGAAAATAACATCGGAGTGGGTTCGTACTTCATACCTTTATTGTAACGAACCCATTTCGGTTAGGTGCAATTAATTTGTTATCATTATGATTTATTATTATTAAATCCCCAGCAACTTGGATATTGTTAACAACGCCCAAGTATGCTGCTTGTATAAGCCATACTAATTTGGCAATCATGGTATCAGATGATAATGTCTTTAATATTATTAAATTTTTGTTTGTTTATATTCATAGGAAGTCATGTAATCATAATGTCCATTGACTTATGGTTTTTAAAAATACACAGCAGCTCCCTGCACAACAGTACAGTGCGTTCAATAATCGTTTATTATGAAATGGTTTTATTGCATACATCAGAGAACTGTTGTATGTCTCCAAAAAGTTGCTAGTTGAAATGTAGGGTCAAATAAATGTAATTTACTGGTTCCGATTTTGTCCGGTGGGATCTGTCTGTCTTTCAGATAACTTTGAATATTTCTCAGATCACAACGATCAGTATTAATAAATAAAAAGGAATAATATACAGTTTCACATTAGCGCGGTAAGATGTAATTTAAAATCCAACTTAAGATACAGGACATGTTTGATTAACGTTTATTATAACTTTGTATGTATTTTATTTTAACTTTATTTATTGATTTACTACTGTGACTTGAATCACAAGCCGCGAAAATACTGTAAATATTAACAACACAAAAGGGTATATCTGGCATGAAGGCAAACGTTTATTATTATTAATAAACAAAATACTTGCATACAACATCGATCGGCTTTAAGGCCTCTCAGTTTTCAATTGAACCGTTGTTTCAATTGCTTCAACTGTCCTTTTAGTGAATAGTAGTTGGCCAATGCATTAAAGTTTTAATTAGGCTTGGAACATTTATAAATAAATTTAATTCTGCTAAAGAAGGTGATTGTTTTTAAACATAACACTGAAAAGATAATGTAAAATTTGTATTGGAGTGTCTAAAAAAAAGGAATTTGTTTAAACAATTCACGACTAGGTATCTATTTATATCTACGGAGTATATCTAGTTATGTATCTAGTTATGTAAATCAATGATTTTTAATACAAAGTCATATCAATACTACAAACTGTATTCACTTTAGTATATGTTGTAGCGTGTAACAATACAATTTCTATAAATTCTATTTCTTTAAAAAGAAGGTTTTTTTTTGAAAAAATACAGTTCAATAATAAGTATTTTGTATGCATTTTATTATTTATGGTTTATGATTTATATGATGTATTATTAATATAAACGAGTAAAATAGTTGTTTACAACTTCAAAACAACCTCTGAGTTTTCGATTGAACAGTTTTTAATTTTTTTTTTAATTAATTATTTTCAGGAACAAATCAATCATTCAATAGTTGTCCATGATTACCACTAGATATATTTATAAGTTAGAGTCCTTGTTCGACGGGTGAGCTCGCTGTGCACTTCCCACACAGAAACTCGTGGTCTTTGTTGAGGATGGTAGCAGAAATAATCTTCTTATCATTTTTATTAGGTACAAGTTTTGTCCTCATAATGAGCTTAAAAAGTTGTCGACCCAAGGCGATGTTTAGAGAGCGGGATCTCATACCCTCGTGCGAAGAAAGTCTTTCTCAACTATTCATTGGTGATTCAGACAGTTTTTGAGAAAAAAAAATTAGCTTATATTTCGTCTTCACGTTATTGTTTTTTTAATTAGCAATGTTATTTTAAATTTAATTATTTTATTGAAAAAAAAACTATGCCTCTGGAACTAGTGTTTGGCGTAACTTCGATATTCTGTTGCATGTCTGATCTCGGTTGCAAAGTTGAAAGAGAAGTGTCCGTGTGGTGACAATATCGAGCTGGTATTAGCTGACTAGTGTTCGGCCATAGATGGTGATTAATCGATTTGGCAAACACATCATTCTCTATGTGATACCATAGCTTTCTCAGTGAACTTGTAAAACATACCCTATTCTCATACGTCCAATAACCAATTGGTAATCACATAATGCCCGTTATCTCGGATCGACTGTTTACCGCTTGTACCGACTGTGTATGTGGACCATCTACTGACCGGCCCGGTGGTTTCATCTTAAAGAATTTTCACCCTTTCTTTCTGTCTGATTAGCTGTATTCACATATTGCTATGACAGGGAAGTATTTGAACAGAAATGTAACGTGAAAGAAGTTAGAGCTGTCCTTCTATGCTGTTGCCTTTTCCCCTATTTAACATTGCTATTTCACAGAGCTCCGAGGAGCATCACAATTCTTCTTCTTCTTCTTCTTCCCTCTTTAGTGCCTCTCAGCGTAGAGGAGCATCCAACCAGGAATTCCGTTCAGAGTCGTTCAATGTAGCTGAGATAGGACTTCCTAGGGCGACCCCTAGGTCTTCTGCCATCTGGGACATATTCCATGGTCTTTATAGGATCTCTGTGGTCGTCCATCCTGATAAGATGGCCGAACCACTTTATCTGACAAGTTTCTAGGAGCTCTTTCAGTGGGGCTATCTGCAGTACCTGACGAATCCTTTCATTGCGAACTCGGTCTCTCTTTGTTTTTCCAATCGTCCTTCGCAAAAATTTCATTTTGGCAGCGGTGATTCTGCTTTCCTGTCGGTCTGTTAATATCCAACTCTCAGCTCCATACAAAAGTATGGGCAGATATACTGTCTTGAAGATGTGTAGCTTCACATCTTTGCCTACTTCTCTCTATCCTACCACAGTGTTACATATCTGGTAGTAAACTGAATTCGCCTTGTTAATCCTGTTAGAGATTTCTGCGTCCACCTTCTCAGATCCGCCTATCACTGTACCCAGGTATGTGAAGTCTGTCACCACTTCTAATTCTTCTTCATTGCAGTATATGAGGATATCTTCCTTTCTTCCAACTTGCAGGATCTTACTTGTGTTGATATTTATAAGCATTCCCTTTAGCATCGCAGTTCTAGGCTACTAATAAAAGTATTTTAAGGAAATTGTTAATGGAATTGATTTGGAAATGTGATGCAGGATTGGTGTTTAAGTAATTATAAGCCAAATATGAAAGATTTGTCATCATTTGCACTGGGCCATCCTATGTCGAATGACCGCCTCTCATCTCTTTCACGGGTCCCGTCTATTCTCTGAATATATTTTTATTTGTTTAAATACAATAAGTTGCTAACTACACAGCTTACTTGTGCGTATCCCCGAGATTATGATTATTAATGTACAAATACAATACGCATATAATAAGTTACATAACAATCAAATAAAATAATATGACGTTCGAACCAACACAATAAACCAAACAAAGGCCGTCCCACTAATAGAACCGAAGGCTATTACTGAACTCAAATATCAACCTACTTCTCAAGTACTCAAGAACCTATAGCTTAGGGTGGTACGGCTCATTATATGAAGCCCTCAATCGTAAACCTGCCAGTAGATTCAGACAATTTCTAGATCCAAGATTTCTGTGAGTAAACAGAACAAGACTGTGCAGGATAATGGATATGAAAGATCGAGGTCGAATTGCAGTGATTGAAAAGCAATGGCAAAAGATCCAAGTTACCTCTTCAATTTATTCTGTTCTCTTCTTTTTCCAGGTAAAAGTGAATTCAAGAACACGCCGAGGGTCTCTCGACCCATATCTTGAGCATTTTCAAAACCACTTTCAGTTGGTAAATGTTAGTTTCGAATGCCTACGATTGGACATCGTCTTATAGCAACAGTGCTTTGTAGAATGCTCAAACCCTCTTCTCTTTCGTCCTGACATCTTCATGTCCATGGTTTATTCAATATTTTTTTTGTCAAGTTTACGAAAGTGCTCGTTTCAAGTTGGTGACAATCACACGCTCACCAGATTTTTGCACTAACCTCGTTCTGACAGTAGCCTGCGATAGTCGTTAAAATTAAAAACCTTAAATAAAATTAGTGAGGAGTATGACCGGCCAAAGGGTTAACTCAGAAGTAGTGGTTTTGTAGCTGCGTGCAAACAAAATCAATTCATCCAAATGTGTTTATAGTAGTTACTCATGTGGTTGTGTGCTTCTATGTTTTATGTATACAACGTTTTTCACTTTACTAGCATTTGTGTATTTATTAAAAATAAATGGTTAATTTTATTCGCAATGAATAAAACGTTTTAACAAAATTTGTGAAAATTCCTGTTTTTTAACGACTCGGTGGTAAAAATGAATAAAATCTTATTTATAGGAATTTTCATACTCCTTAGTTTTGTATATAAAATGAGTTTTGCTAAAATCATTAGTTTGCGAAATATTTGAGAAAATCTAGAAAACATGGACCTTTAAACCGCCTTCCCCCCTCGCGCTCACCCAGTACTTTCGGGGGACATTCGGGAGTCTACAGGACTCTACCAAATTTCAGATCTATATATTTTTTTTCCTAATCACCATATTTTAGCCTTCGTTGCCTGAACTATGAAACTAAACGTAAGCTTATGATTTAACAGTGTACTACATATCCAAATATATTAATTACGATAATGGACCCACTCCATGTAAACTTCTATGCACAAGACAATAACAAACAAATGCTTCAAAAAAAAGCTACATTCTTAAAGGTTCCCCCACAACCACTCCCTTGAGGATGTTTCAAAGAGCAGTAGTTCT
This sequence comes from Acanthosoma haemorrhoidale, assembly GCA_930367205.1. Lineage (NCBI taxonomy): Eukaryota > Metazoa > Arthropoda > Insecta > Hemiptera > Acanthosomatidae > Acanthosoma > Acanthosoma haemorrhoidale. Next base: position 115,667,082 of record OV884009.1, on the reverse strand, counting down.
CTCCCCTTGGTACAGGGTTACATAGAAAGTAAAATGTTAGCGGACAATGATTGAGAGAAATGCTTTATCCAACTATATTGGGATACCGCAGCACACACCATGATAATTCTCAACTGGTACTCAGTTTTATTTCTTCCGATAACTTTCGGGACAATCATCAACTGAGTGAGACTCACCAGGTCCGCAGGTCCTGTGTGCGAGTGAGAGGGAGCATGCCCCTATATATACCATTTGAAATAAACATTAAGCTTCAAATAAGTATTCCTAGTTATATTTAGGCAAAGTTGCCCCCCCCCCTCCCATCTTTTGACCACTTAGAGGTTAGGATGATTCAGGGCGCCTCTTTATTACTCCCGTATTTATGTAGGATTAGTTCACAAACAGCCCTTTATTTCTGGCTTCCTGATAACGATGGCATTGGGCAGGTTCTCCTTTCGTCAGGTTTCCCTGTAATTTCATTACCGTCGTTTTTGGTACCCTTCTCTCGGACGTGCAATGATCGGCTCCTCACTTCTTCCGGCTAATGGACACACACTTTTACATTAAAGAGCGTCAACCTCCCCCAGATCCTATTTACGAAAGAACGGAGGTGTCGGTCGAGGTTTTATAGTCAATCATGCAATTTCTCTAAGCTAGACTCAACCTATCTCCACAAATATATCGTCAATTATCTTGGATAGTTTTCTTCTAATGAGCTACCTATTATTCGTGAATTCATCTCTTCTCGATTTCGACTCACAGTTCTTCTTCCGAATCATTGCTTTCAAACCAAGTCTTAGGGTAAAAGAATAAGGTTGGCGGGGGAGAGGTCAAAACAATACATCAAAGCCAATAATTTTTAATTGAGTTAATAAATTAGTTGTATTAAATATTTCTGTGGTGGCTTTGGATTGGAAAGATTTGATGAACCTGGTATTTGAATGCTTTCCTGTTGCCATTAATGTAAAGATTCCTATTATTATGTATTCTCATGACATATGTGAGCATTTTTTACTATGAAACATGATTTATACAGCATACAAACCTAACACAGTGTAGGTTCTTTACAAGTTGACAGTTATAAACATTAATTTGGCTATTGAATGCCTGACCCTTGAATGAATGTTGGGAACTCAGCTTTCTGTAACTTAATTAATAATTTTGCCTAGAACAATGTCGTCACGACTGCTGGAATTCAGTCTTCTTCCTGGCAAGTTCTCATCTTTGTCCCAGGGTGGCTGCCCCGCTAAGCTAGCACAAATAATACTTGGGCGAAGTTAGTGTTCCCTCCGCTTTGACTGCTTCACGTTTAGAAAGTTTTCTTTGAATAATGACCGACTGTTTGATGACGCACAGCTCAATTTGTATAGCTTCACTCTGGCACATAGTTGACACCAAATGCATTTGTAACATTAGGGGGGGGGGGTTCATATTAAAATAGCTTTACAAAGTTAAAGTCAATAAAGCTTCTTCGATCTAATATGTTTTTACACTTTTTTTTTTTTTAACTAACATAATATCAACATCAAACAATAACATGGAACCTATTTCAATAACTTTGTTCAAACACTTAATTATGATAAAATTACAATCTGCCTTATTGGGTGTCGGGTCGTCACGAGAGGGGTGCCTAGTTACCCTTGCCCTGGTGATGAAGTAAGGGTTGCTTGAGTTTATAACCTGGACAATCGTTTCATGACGGCTTTACTATCTGGCTCCCTTTTTTTGATAGGTATGTGCCCCGATAATGCACTGTGTTCAGGAGAAGAGGTACAGAGGTTTCATAAAGAATAAGTCAAGTTTTCAGAGTTCGAGCGGAAGCCAAGCCAGCGGTTACGGGTACAGGGCGCTAGAGAGTCTTAAATACCCAGCTGGCTCCGTGAGTAGCCAATAAGGACTGCTTTTGTAGTATGCGGTTTCCTTTGTCCTGTGACAAAGAGACGTGAGCCGGAAAGGTCTCCCGGTGGTTGGGTCCCTATACCTGCCCTGACAGCTGGTGACCCAGCTCATATAACTGATTGGCCCAGGCAGCATGTTTCATTGTTTACAATGATTTATATTTGTTAGATTAAAGTTGTCATTCACTCTATATTTACAAGTTCCATTCACTCGCTCATTCATACAATATTTACAAACAGCCTAGAGACATCCCAAATCCACATGGTTGTCACCTCCCTCGAATACCTAAGAGGAAGTGGAGTCTTGGAAAGTCTCTCACGCTCCTCCGTCATTCGCGTCACGGGACACGAGCCAGTTGAGGCTGACCAATAGCGCGAGAGCCACATACGCTCAAGACATGATTGGAGAAACTGGCCTTTGCCAGGACTCCCACTGTCACATATTTATAGCAGGTCACAAGGCCACTGCCACATTTGTCTCCGAGGAGGATTATAGGGACTGGCCATTCAGCTTAAGGTTGTCCTCAACTTGACGTACCAAGGGACCAGCTGATAAACTCTGCATTACCGCAACAAGTTACTTGGCCAACGAATGGAAAGTACTTACTGTTTAAATACAAACAGGATATACCGACTTGGCTCAGTTGCACTGGAGAGAAGGGAATGGGAAGGAATCGGCACTGTTCGAGCTCATGTAGTCATCCAGTGACATCAGCATTATCATTCATGTAGTTTCCTTCATTTATACATTAATAATTAGCTTTATTTTACTAATTATTTAACATGTTTTATTTTTTATTGTTGTAATTTTATTTTTTATTAGATATGTTTGTTTATGTTATTGCCATGATTATTTTGAATTTACTATTACTTTTTAAATTAAAATTTCTTGTTTATGAAATAAGTATATCGTCATAGTAAAATGACACCCTAATATTATTTGATAAACTTTCATACATGAATATACTTTTATGTAGTACGTATATGTAGTACCAACAAATACCTAGCTTGGAGTACTTACGTACTGTGACGTGGAAACCAATATAAAAACACACATGGACTGGATTATTAAGCAAACCTGACACTCACCTGTTCAATATCAGGGATAATTCTTGTTTAGAGTTGGAATGAGACTATGCCCATTTGCTAAGTGGGGATGCCCTTGGCTGTGGTTTGACTGAGGAACGAAGCGAAACGGTGAAGATGTGCTGACTGCCTAGTATGCAGCGGAGTAACAGAACAAAGTAATTGGCAGGTCCCACTCGACGGTTCTTGTAACGGAGTTGTTTCTCTCTCGCCTAGTCAACAGTTAGCGGGCAAGTTGTGCCGTTGGCCACGTTCGCACAAGTTATCCTTGCCCAAGTTGGAGTGATCGGTGAACGTTCCCACCGCCAAAGTCCACTGTCGGCTCTTGGACTACCTATCCGTGGACTTGAGGACTAACCGGCACAGCTGTCGACCGTTCTGTGTTTAACATCCCGGCAACATATCCTCTCTTCCTGTAATAGCAATTTATAGATGTGTTCTGTAATCCACCTGTGATGAGCAGTGTGCTCTGTAAATACCTGTGATGAGTAATGTGCTCTGTAAATACCTGTGATGAGTAGCGTGCTCTAGAGTCCACATGTGATGAGTAGTGTGCTCTGTAATCTACCTGTGATGAGTAATGGGCTATGTAATCTACCTGTGATGAGTAGCGTGCTCTGTAATCCACCTGTAATGAGTAGTGTGCTCTGTAAATACATGGGATTAGTAGCGTGCTCTGTAATCCACGTGTGATGAGTAGTGTGCTCTGTAAATACGTGGGATGAGTAGCGTGCTTTGTAATCCACATGTGATGAGTAGCGTGCTCTGTAATCCACATGTGATGAGTAGTGTGCTTTGTAATCCAACTGTGATGAGTAGTGTGCTTTGTAATCCACCTGTGATGAGTAATGTGCTCTGTAATCCACCTGTGATGAGTAGTGTGCTCTGTAATCCAACTGTGATGAGTAGTGTGCTTTGTAATCCACCTGTGATGAGTAATGTGCTCTGTAATCCACCTGTGATGAGTAGTGTGCTCTGTAATAAATTGTGGTGCGTAAAACCTGGCTTATACTATTCAGTCACTCATCATCATCGGACCACCGACTACTGGAACAGGGATTTCCACCATTGAAACATTTCAACTAAACCACTGGCGTATTTCGATGCAGCGCCCGTTCGCCTTCCACCTAAGGGCAGACTTGTCAGTTTGACCGAAGCGTTTATTGAGGTGGTTTCAGAAAGTATTGTGTACTTCAGCCGCATGTGTACTACATACTTTTGTAAGAACTATTTTAACCTAGTTATTTTTTAGAACAGTTTTAACTATTTTTAATTCGTTTACTACAATTTTTTTAATTACCACAAAATGTCATTTATAATTTATTGTAATTTTGTATTATACAAATATTGATGTATTATGGTAAAAAAAGTATATTAAACTTTCCGTGCGTACCTAAAGTTGCTGGTATCAGTGCCTGGTGTAAAAAATGCTTTTTTGAAAATTACATAAGTGTTCTGTATAAAAAAAGTACCTCCATGAAAAGAATTTCTTCCTATGTTCTATCTAGGAGCTATTATGACAATCTTTTCACAATAGAAAGTACTAAGCATCAATGTCCAACCAATCAATTCTTAACTTAATGAAAAATTCTCAAAATATAAAATGGAGTCAATTAATTAGTTATTATTTAATATTAACAGTAAAACGTTATTTACTTACTTTTCTGTTTTGGCTAAAAAGAGAACTAAAATTTTGAAAAACAAAGTATAGTCACAACTAAAAGTTGGTAGTAGCATTAGAAGAAAAATAGTTGGTTTGAACATAGTATGGGGTTTGGGAACCACATCCGCAAGGAAAGTGCTAATACTCAGCATGATATTTTTTAATTTTTTTATATAATATATAAAAACTTTGTTATGATAAAATTACAATCTGCCTTTTTGGGCAATAAGCAATTGTCCCCACGCTCCTCCGTCAGCCGCGTCTCCCGATATGAGGCAGTGAAGGCTGACCAAGAGCGCGAGAGCCGCAGACGCGCAGGACATGATTGGAGAAACTGGCCATTGCCAGGACTCCCACTGTCACGTATTTATTGCAGATCACGAGACCACTCGTAGTCTCCGAGGAGGATTATAGGGATGAGTGGTGCAGTGCAATGACTCTGCTTATTTAAAAAAAAAAAAAAAAATTATCTTACCCAATTCAATCCTCTCAATTTCGATGACAAAACCGACTCAGGAGGTGATCTCAACCACTAATAGAATGTGTTTTAAAACCGCCAGGTGGTTCGAATCGCTTGGTCTGTCATCGCCTGTTCACTAAACGACCTCATGACTCGATTTTCCTTTCTGGAGACGCTTCGGTCGAAACTAATTTCTTCAGCTGTCGCAGTCGCGCGCAATCTTCTCTCCAGTAGTTAGAGCGAATCACAATTTTTTTTCTTTGGCTTTTTCTTGAGAATACATAATATGAATGAAACGTGAGGACGGGAACTGAATAAAGAGTAAAGAAAAAAACTCAAACAATGATTTAATATATTTTTTTAAAGTCAAACATTGTTTTCATGACAATGAGCTTTTTGCAACCTGTTACATAATCCAGACATCTGATATTTCAACCTGGAAACACTTGGCGAAGTCCTATCTTTTTTTTTTAGCCTTTCTGTTTTTCGGTGAGCTGGTCTCCATGTTTGACTTGGTCACTTCGAAAAATGGGAGGGGCTATGAAATATTAAAGTAAAAAAATAATGTTTGTTTTTACTTTTAGTGCGATACACTTGGACCAAAGGCGGGTTCATTAAATTTATAGTTCCGATGTATTAGATTAAAGTAGAATACAATCTAAAAAGAATGATACCAAACAACTGTATAAAGGATTCATTAAAATTATATACTCCTGGAAAACGTAATAGAGTAAAGAAAATACTTTTATGATTACCTTCGGATATATTTTTTTAAATTATAATTAACGTTTTACAAGTTTGTAATTCACATTATTACTTTTAAAATTGGATGCATTCTGAAAACAATGATACCAAACATATATTGAGGGATTTAAAATAAGACTTAATTTTTTTTTGTAAAAAATCAGGCAGCCATCTGTGTTAATAAACACTAATTGCAATAACACGGGCAAAATGTACATTTTAGTTATAAACGTATATCTTAGCTATCTATATACGCCCCAGCTGCTACGTATAACAATGAAAAATGTTATATGTGAAGGATTCCACAATAAAGATTCATCCTTTGAAAGAAGTTGACTGATTTCCTGTCTAGGACATAACTCCGAAGTCAACAGGCGCCAGTGTACCATTCGCCTAAAAAAAAAGAATTCAACTTCATATAGCTTTTGTTTTTTTGTTTTTTTTTAGAACAACAACAATTTATTAAGATAAAATTACAATCTGCCTTATTAGGCAATAAGTAATCGAGATAAATGTTATCATTCATACCATATTTACAATTCATCATTCACTCGCTCATTCATACAATATTTACAAACAGCCCAAAGGCCCCCCAAGTCCACATGGTTGTCACTTCCCTCGCGTGCAAAGGAGGAAGCGGAAGTCCCGGGAAGTCCCCCATGCTCCTACGTCAGCCGCGTCACTGGATAAGACCCAGCGGAGGCTGACCAAGAGCGCGAAAGCCACAGACGCTCAGGACATGATTACAGAAACTGGTCATTGCCAGGACTCTCACTAACACTTGATTATAGCAGGTCACGAGGCCACTGCCGGTTTAATCCCTGAGGAGGCTTATAGGGATGAGTGGTGCAGTGCTAGGGATGACTGTGCTAGGGAATTAGGGTGGTTGGATAGGTTACTATGGAATTTTATGAACTTGGAAGGGATGAGTTCAAGAATATAGGGTATATTCAGATCATTGTGAAGGGTTTTGTTTCTGACGTAATAAGGGGCATTTACTATTGTTCTCAGGACTTTTGATTGAAAGGATTGGATGCGCTTGATGTTCGACTTTTTTGCTGTCCTTCATAGCTCTATTCCGTATGTCCAGATTGGCTTAAGTATAACTTTGTAAATAAGTAGTTTATTTTCTATTGAGAGATGGGATGTTCTTTGAAGTAGTCTGTACAGTTGTCCAAAGCGCCTGTTTAGTTCTTGTCTTTTTAGTCTCGTATGTGGGTTCCAGGCCAGTCGTTTGTCGAGATGGAAGCCTAAGTACCGTACTGTCTTGGATACAGGGAGAGGAATAGAATTAAAATAAACTAGTGGACAAAACTTGCGGCAAAGGGTAAAGGTAATGTAGGAGTATTTTGATTCATTGACCTTGATTCGCCATTGGTTGCTATACCTGTTGGGATGCTATATGAGGGTCTGAATGGGTTGACAGGACTGCAGTGTCATATGCAAATGTTGCCAAAAAGGTATTGGTGGTGGAGGGGACATCAGTGGTGTATAGATTATAGAGTATGGGACCCAGGACGCTGCCCTGTAGAACTCCTGCTTTTATGGGATAGTAGTTAGAATATTCTGAACCACAGCAAACTGGGAAGAAGCGGTTTGAAAGGTAGGACTGTAGGATTAGGAATAGGGTCTGCGGTAAATATCCTCTGAGCTTGTAAAGCAAACCTGTGTGCCAAACCCTGTCAAAAGCTTGAGCTATATCAAGAAAGGCAGCAGTGCAATACTGTTTGGATTCAAGGGCTGAGGAGATGTGATCGACAACGCGAAGGCCTTGTTGAGCAGTGGGGTCTCGTTGGCGGAAACCAAACTGGTGAGTAGGATAAAGGTTTTTGGATTCAATAATTGGAAGTAGGCGTTTTTATAGGAGTTTTTTATTAGGAGATTAGGAACCTAGGAGTAGGCTAATTGGACGGTAAGATGAGGCGTCATTGGGTGGTTTGCTGGGTTTGGCGAATAGGACTGTAGTGTTTCCAGAGGATAGGAAAATGCGTCGTTCGGATAATACAGTTATAAATGTAGGTTAGGAAGATTATAGCTTTAGGAGGAAGATGTTGGAGAATTCGAGGAGTAAGGAGATCATATCCTGGAGATTTTCGGTAAGGTAATTTTTCCAGAGGATATTTGACCTCAGAGGGGTTAAGGGCTTTTGATGGTAGCGAGAGAGGGATATGTGAAGTGAGGAAATCTTCAACAGTTGAGCGATGAGTATTGTTTTGAGGAGTAAGGTGAGGAGTGAAAGTACGGGAAAGATGCAGTGCGAATCCTTTCGCCCTCTCACCATCCGAAGCAGCCCAGGACCTATCATCACGACGGATTGGGTGTGTAACAGGATGATATTTTAGAATTTTCTTAGTTAGATTCCACAAGGAGTTGTCCCTGGTAGACAGAGAGGAGGGATAGGAATGAAAAGAATTGGAACGGAAGGATGCCAATTGCCGCTTTACCAATCTGCAGTACTGATTGTATGAGCGACGATCAGCCAGATGTCGGGATCTTTGCCACACTGTTCTCGAGTTGCGTTTGGATTGGATTAAGTCTATGATATACTGAGGTAAATGATTTTGATTGTGATTTTTTAAATGACGGTGGGGTGACAATGCCTCCCAGGCCGACCTCTGGATCAGATTAGTGAAGAAATGCACTGCATCATCTAGGTTTTGGGATGTTTTCAGGGGTACTTTGAGGTCTACAGAGTCTGTTAGAATTTGGCGAAAGTGGTCCCAGTCAACTGGGCCCCTGATAAATGAAGGAGGGGGCAGTTTGTGGATATGTCTTAGGGAAATGGTAAGGATCACAGGGCTATGATCGGAGGAGAGGTCATCGAGGCGCGTGAGTGAATAGTTTAGTGTTCCCAAACTATTGTAAAAGAAAAAGTCTAGGAGATCTGGATTTCGGTTGGGATCTGATGGCCAATAGGTGGCTGTGTCAGGAGAGATAGTGGAGCAATTTTTCCTTATGAGTGCAGACAGCAAAGCACATCCTCGTGTATTTGTGGATCTTGAGTCCCAATGTTGATGCTTTGCGTTAAAGTCCCCACCCACAAGGAAACGATGTCCGATGGAGTCTAGAAAGGAGATGAATTGGGAATTAGAAATGAATTTATTGGGAGGGCAGTACACTGATGCTAGAGTAAGGGGAAAAGTCAGGGTGGTGATTGACACTGCAGTGGATTGAAGGAAATCGTGTGCTACCAAAGGAACTATGTGATGGGAAATGGAGTTATGGACAATGACAGCGGTGCCTGCATGTGCTCTTCCATCTGGGTGATCAGTTCGATAAGTCTGGTACTGTCGAACTGTAAAAGGTCGCTTACTCGTAGTCTTGTTTCAGTAATAAGAGCTACGTCGATGTTTTTGTCATGGAGTAGTGCTGTCAGTCAGTGTGGGTGCGAACACCATTCGCATTCCAAAGGAGAATGGATAAGGAGTCGGAAGGATCCATTTATGGGTTTTGTTTAATGGGGATGAGGTAGGTGACAAGATTTGTAAGATGGGAAATGAGAGGGGTAATTAGGGTTCTGAACTCTGAAAGGAATGACGTTAATAGACTAGTAAGGTCTGAGGAGCTTGAAGGTGGTGGGATATGCGAGATGTGTGGTTGAGGATGGGATTGAGTTTGCTGGTTGCTGGGATGAACGGAGTGCTGGGGAAGAAGAACTTGCGGAGGAGGAGTGGGCAATGCCTGTGACTGCTCTCTGTTCCGAATGGCGTCAGCAAAAGATACTGAAGGCCTCAAACTTCTGGCGGGGGCGCTTCTTGGGCTACCTGTGGCTGGCGTTTCTTGTTCTGGCCAACGACGTTGTTCGCTCCTGGACTTCAGAATTCTGTAAGCCTCACAGACTTTATAGTTTGCCGTGTGGCCTTGCTGACAGAGCACGCATACAGCAGGTGATTTTAGGGGCTTCTTGCACAATTTGCTTTTGTGCTGCCCAATGCACTTTACACACCTGGGAGGGTGGTAGCAGTATGATTTTGTGTGCCCATATGCCTGGCAATTATGGCATTGGACTATATCGTTTTCGGGTAAAGCTTTTCAACCTGTACTCTTGTGTAATACAAGTGGGTAACCTCGTAGATTTTTTCCACTCCAGGTGTTCGCTCTAGATCCACAAAGAATAAGGGCAGTGGTGTCTTGATGCTTGCATCATTTTCTTGTCTTTCCTCACGGAGCACATTCGTAATTTGGTAAACCTTGTATCCTAGGCTTAAGAGCTCCTTCTCTAACTTGTCCGCTGGTGTAGTGGGATTCAGGTTTCTAATCACCACCCGTAGCGATCGTTCCTGCTTTAATTGGGTATGAAAGTCGGCCTTAGTTTCTTTTAAGTTCTTGATTATTGTTCGGTATGTGTAGGGAGTGTCCGGAGAAACTTTTGTGTTCCGGGACCGATTGAGGCAAGTGTATTTGCCTGTACCTACAATTTTATTCAGTTGGGTACATAGTAATTTGAAATTACTAATGTTACGTACGAATATCGCTGGTGGCTTGGGCTGTATGGGTGTTTGTGTAGAGTCCATGTCTTCTACTTCAATATTTTTCAACACCTCGTAACTATTGGGCGTGAATAATGGAGACTCATGAGTTGTTGTTGTTTGTTTTGTCGTGCAGGGTTGTGATGGTATTTTTATTTACGAAAAGTGCGTAGTTATCGCGTTAAAAACCAAAAGCCGCAAGGGAGCAAAAATGTGAACTTGACCAAAAGACCAGTGGTCATTTTAAGCACTGAATGATTCTATAGTGACTAAACTAGTCAATTTCAATGTCTTATAACCTCTTTAACATCGCCATAGCACAATCTTTCAACAGTACTCAAATTTAATCTGTATAAAGTTACTGAGAAGTGTAATTTTTTAACAGCATTATATCTAAATTATAATATTCTTATTAATTTTAAATAGAAAAAAATATCTCTTATGTCCGTCGGTCGGTTCCCAGGTAAAGAGTTGAGAAGAGGATTCACATGTTTGGTTTTGTACGGCTCAGTTGGTAAGGTGTCTGGCCAAAGATCGCTCTTTCCGGGCTTCAAATCCTGTCATTGGAAGTGTCTTCAATAGTTTTGAAACTTTGATATTTATGTATTGTTCTTTTGGTTGATAAAATAAATGATAGAATTTCATCAACTTAAGCCAATATCCCAACAAAACATCCTCTCAAATGTGAATTGACAGCAACTACCACCTGGTACAGCTCTCCGTTTCTTCGATTTTATTTGTTGTACAGTTATCATTCGTTACCCGTCAGGCCTGGATTTGTCGGGGACCTGATATCTTCAAGCTTCAATCCCCTGAATAACCCCCATTCTCTACCGAACAACCCCATTCCCGATGCTCTGCTGTTCATATCATGTGCGTGGGGCATAACTCGGCAAACGAAGTGGCATCCTCCATTACTGCATTACTGTACGCCATGAGGGCATATCTCGGTATTTAAATTAAGCAGACTGGGATTAGTGGAATGGAGCTCTCTCTCTCTCTCTCTCTCTCTCTCTCTCTCTCTCTCTCTCTCTCTCTCTCTCTCTCTCTCTCTCTCTCTCTCTCTCTCTCTCTCTCTCTCTCTCTCTCTCTCTCCACACACACCCTCATTCACGCTCTCTCTGTCATTTCACATTTAATGAAAATATACTTTTCCTTTGAAGGCGAGCTAATATAAAACCTTAATTCATTTTCTTTTCCCCCTCCTCTTCTATTAGAACGGAGCACCACTCGAGCAGAGGGAGGGGGGATCCCTCCTCCAAAGTGAAGAACACACTTGACAAACAGATACCGCCGTTTCGACTGTTCTTTCCCCCACTTGCAAACCGCACAACAAACAAGTTGGTAACGCACCGAGCGGGGTTAGCTGGGCACTCCCTTAGTCTCGCTTTGATGCATCACCCGTCTCGCTAACTTACTGGAAAAAGCTTTTTAATTATGGCCTTGTGTGTGAATTTAAGGATTTTATAAATGAATGTAGAGGCTTCGGTCTCATGTAACGGTCTATAAAGGAAAAGGATATTCTATCGAAGTTTGTTGGGAACTAACAATAAAAATAGAAATAAAAATTTTTTAATATCGTTAACCGATTTAAATTGTTTTTTTTTCTAAATGCTTATTATAGCTATTTATGATTTTTTATATCAACAATTTTAGTATTGGTACAAATCTTGCTATTATTTATAGCTATAAATAATTAACGAACCGTGAGTGTTCTGTTTTGGATACCCGATCCTGCCCGTAATTTTTTTTTTAACTGTTAATTATTATTAATTACTGTTTTTATGTGAAAAAAACATTTTTTGAGGCCGAGAAGGTTTAATAAATAAAATGACGTATTTTTAAGGAAAAGTAATGAGTAGTTTATTTTACAATCATTTAATAAAAATCTGAGAAACTCTACCGTAATATCGTATTTATTAATATGGTTTGGGAGCAGTTATATATTTTTTTTAACTATAGCTTAGTTCACAATTGATGTGACGTTTTTAAAATTATGGTTAAATAAAACGCGAGGTCATATAACATTCGTCACATTTTTTTAATTTAAATCCCAAGACCTTGAAATTTATATATTTATATTGAGTTGAGATTTTATTTTTGTTTTTTTAATAGATCTCCTTGACTTCCAAGGTGGTCAAAATTAATTGCAGTGTTTATTGCTCTTATATATTATATGTAATTATTATTTTTTTTTTAAATTTAAAGTATTTCATGTTAAAACGGTGATACAAAAAAGGAAAAAGGTTGGCTTATAATGAAACTCCAGAAGCAGGGATATTACTGTAAGGGGAGCAGCGTGCGTCGCGCCATGTTCTCTTTGTATATTCAGGTGCCCTAAATAAATCCTTTATGTATACGAACAGCCTCCTAGAATATTACAGCTTATGAATCACATCATGGCTATTGCAGTAGGATTTAATTACGTTTTTCTTAGCTTCTGTGGCTCTGAGGGAAAAATTAAAGTTGGTTCATTTTAATGGGAGACAAATTAGAAGAGAAAGAAAACGGTCTGTCGAACTCAAATTTAAGCGCGGGTTCAAAATAAGCAAGTATGCACTTAGATATGAAACTTTTTTTATTACCACAAGTTATGGTTATGAAAATAAAGTATTTGTTCAAAATTGCAATATTCGATACATTTGATACATACCGTAAAAGGCAAAGTAACTCCATGAAAAATCAAAACTAAAGGAATAGATTGCTGTCCTTTCAAAGGGATTCGTTCTAGTAATGTTATCTCAAAGATTTACAAGAGCGTAGACCAAGAGATTTGATATTGGCTAAGCTGATGCTTGGTCATGGATAGCTCTCTGGAAAAGGATCGGGATAGAGATCCCTTGTTTCCAGTTTGGATCCCGTCACTATCCTTTTCGGTGTCCTTTTTTCCTGTGATCACACACCTCAACTAACAACCAACGAATAAATTATTGAATTTCAAAACTGTCTTCATTTAAGGACAAATTTAGAAAAAAATACTTAATATTTTATAAAGAGATATACTAGCTAGGTTTATAGCACGGTTCTTCCCCACGAAAACACTGTTCACTGTATCATTTTAAAACCTTATTTTACTCGTCTGTTTATAAATTCGTAATATTGTTTACATAGTAATTCATTTTATAATTATGTACCCTAATCGTCATGGCTCTTTACTTACTAAAGAGAATGTCGGCAGAAAAAAATGTATTTAAAGACTATTGGAAAAATATGATTCTGTGATAAGGTGACAGCCATAGAAATAAATCTGTTCGGAGAAAGGCGAAGAACATGAAAGTACACCAGCGCTTTGGTATCAACCCTTCGATGCTGGGATTCGTCTCGTACCACACGAGAGAACAGCAGGACTTCAAATCCCATTTATTCATGAACTTTTCTAACGACTTAGTGTATGCGAAGAGGCTACTGACCCTTGAAACTACCATGATGTTTGTATGGTGAGCTTGGTGAGCAGTGGAAGGATATTAAAAAATTTAAAACGCAAATTTTTCTTTATTGGATACAGCTCGGGAGGGACTAGAGTTTGCTAGGCGCAGGATCCACTAATGGATAATTATGTAGAGGTTTCGGCACATGGGCTTTAGCCTCATCTCTATAGTTTCTATCTGATCAGTAGCCTGTCCCCACATACAATTTCTGTATATGAAAGACATTATCAAGCCCGAAAGGAGTGGGTTTTCTGTAATAGCGGTCAACACATCGATTGGCTACACTCTTCTGAATTTTAATGTAAAATTACTTGATAGAATCTTACCTTTTTATGCTCATAATAAGCGTTGCAATAATAAGTCACCATTTAACAACAACAGAAGACATTCTCGTTAACTTCGTACTCTAATGCATATCGTTGCGATAATGCAATACAAATGCAGCAGCAAATTCTAAATGACAACGGTAAATTGTTTAGTGCCGTCTCGTCATACTTAAATTAAAATAAATTAGGCAAGTGAGTTAGTTGGTTGGGTTTGAGTTTGTTGAAGCCAAAGAGGATTCGTATTGAGAAGATCGGGTACTCGTGCAGGCTAGCTCGGTTGGTAGACCCCGGCCGGATATTGGGCACACAGTTTTTCGTCATGATTCTGGCGGTATATTTATTATTAATAAGGCTCTAGTAGTTAGTGAATGAATACGTATACGAAACGAATATATTTCAAGTTGGACAATATACAAAAAAATGAAAATTGATAAAATAGTGCTACAAGTTTAATGAGAGAAGACCGAAAGTATTCACTGAAGATTTAAATATTGTTTAGTAATGATTGATCAGTGAACATTACATTAAAGTTAAATATGTGAATGTTTCATGTGAGATGGCAACAGTTACATAATGAACAAGAATAATGACATTTATAATTAATGATATGTTTGCTTATAATTGTTTCACCAAATTGTTTCCTTCTTTAAATTCACACTTTACAACAGTTACATATATGTAACATTACATAAATTATTTAAGTTACATTAACAATTTTTATTGTATTGTAAATCCCACTGTTATTAATGATCAGTTATATTAATGTTATATTTCCTTATTATTGACATTATCGTTTATGGGCTTCAGGTGATTGTTGAATTAAGCTTATTAGAACCTTCAGAATTTAAGAATAGAAATTGATAGAATGCGATTACTTATCGCCATTATTTTTATAGTCCTTTTAGGAGGGGATATTATAATTTTATTCAAATACGAATGTATTAATAAAAAAAAAGAGAATGTCCAAAAAACAAAATTAATGATTGAAGTGACTCACGTCAAATTTTAAATGTTTTTTTTAAAGTTTGATTCGTTCGGAAAATCCAAATATTCACGTGTGTTCGCTCGTGCCAGACCGGTTTAGGTTCAAATTTGATTTAAAAAATATGTTAATCACTAGTAGGTGTTGAATACAATAAGTTTTTGTTTTTTTAGCTTCAACAGTCGATTTATTAGCTGATTAGTAAATGAATGCAAAGACTCCTATCTAATGTTGAGGGGATTTTAGACGTTATCAAGGAGTTTGATCCGGCCGGGAATGGCAAATATGCTGCTCTGCTCATGCAAGGGTTAGGTTCAAATTTGATTTAAAAAATATGTTAATCACTAGTAGGTGTTGAATACAATAAGTTTTTGTTTTTTTAGCTTCAACAGTCGATTTATTAGCTGATTAGTAAATGAATGCAAAGACTCCTATCTAATGTTGAGGGGATTTTAGACGTTATCAAGGAGTTTGATCCGGCCGGGAATGGCAAATATGCTGCTCTGCTCATGCAAGGGTTAGGTTCAAATTTGATTTAAAAAATATGTTAATCACTAGTAGGTGTTGAATACAATAAGTTTTTGTTTTTTTAGCTTCAACAGTCGATTTATTAGCTGATTAGTAAATGAATGCAAAGACTCCTATCTAATGTTGAGGGGATTTTAGACGTTATCAAGGAGTTTGATCCGGCCGGGAATGGCAAATATGCTGCTCTGCTCATGCAAGGGTTAGGTTCAAATTTGATTTAAAAAATATGTTAATCACTAGTAGGTGTTGAATACAATAAGTTTTTGTTTTTTTAGCTTCAACAGTCGATTTATTAGCTGATTAGTAAATGAATGCAAAGACTCCTATCTAATGTTGAGGGGATTTTAGACGTTATCAAGGAGTTTGATCCGGCCGGGAATGGCAAATATGCTGCTCTGCTCATGCAAGGGTTAGGTTCAAATTTGATTTAAAAAATATGTTAATCACTAGTAGGTGTTGAATACAATAAGTTTTTGTTTTTTTAGCTTCAACAGTCGATTTATTAGCTGATTAGTAAATGAATGCAAAGACTCCTATCTAATGTTGAGGGGATTTTAGACGTTATCAAGGAGTTTGATCCGGCCGGGAATGGCAAATATGCTGCTCTGCTCATGCAAGGGTTAGCTTTGAATTATCGTTTGGGCAATGAATGTGCGCCATGTATGAAATGCTGGGTTTAACCACCCGGTGTGTAGTATATATTGCTAACTGGTTGAGGTACGCGGCGTTCTCTCACGTTATATTGCGTAAAGCCCCCCCCCCCTTTCACGTTCAGTAATGATGAATTACCACCCTATTTACATACAAGCTATGCACTAATGAATATACCTTCGGTCCAATGTATTAACCGACTAATCATATTATATTAATTACCCTTGCGATCACTGTATTGTTTATCAATTGGTCGTAGTACGAGGGCAATCAATCATAAAGCAGTATTTTTTTTTCAATACTAAAAGTCCGGTATTTAGAAGTTGCTCCATTCTTAATTAGAAATAAAGAACTTAAATAGCTTCTGTTCATCAACTTGACAAAGCACTAAGTTCTAGAATGCAAGACTAGGTTGCTGACATATTGTTGTTTCCATTCCTCTGCCAAATGTGTAAACTGCTAGTAAAATATGAAGCAATAGTTTTGTTTTTTCTCGCTCACTACTTCAATGGCTGTAAACTAAAACAATAAATGAATGCATACAACTAAAATGTGAATAACTACTTTTTTTTTTACTAAATTACTATTGCAACGCTTACAGTTTACAAAAAACCTTTCAGTGCTTAATGTTACTATATTGTAAGTAAATTCAAGGTCAATGGTATCAATGTCGATAGATAGTAGACAGCATAGGTGAATTTGTTGTTATTTTTAATTTTTTATTTTATATTTTCGTACGGTAATATTCGATAATAGCGATGCTTAAGTTAATAGTGTTCTGACGAACATTTTACATATTTTATTGGCAGCTTAGATGTTTTACAAAGGATTGGGAATAGCTAAAGATCGAACCTTGCCTTTGGCTCTAATAGAATTTATATAAGGCGTTAGGTTTAGTCGTTATCCAGAAATACTTAACAGTTTGCGACCATTTAAGTTCACAATCTTCCATCTTTATGAATTTAGTTTGGGCCTGCTTGCATTGAATAGAATTGCTTCCATTTTTTCAATATTAATTTTTAAAATACTTATTAGGCCACTCCAATATTGGTCTAATAAGTATTTTAGACCATCGCCGCCCTAGAGTATGAAGATTAATTGTCATTCTTTGAAACTGCTGAAAATACAGAATGCATTTTTTCAGATGAATGGTCTTTACAGAAATTATTTATCAATTGTCTGTAATTAAAAAATAAACATTCTCCTGACATACGTAGTAGGCTATCAAATAACAGAGCTCTACCTACCTCCTTGAATATTGATTATTGAATTATTGATCGATTTTATGTTGAAATTTCTTTATTGTCCTAAAATTACAATCTGCCTTATTAGGGAATAAATAATAGGGATAATGTTCTCATTCATACCATATTTACAATTTTCATTCATACAGTATTTATCAGCACAGAGACCTCCAAATCTACATGGTTGCTCGTCCGTCAGCCGCGTCGCCTGATACCAGCCAGTGAGGTTGATGAAGAGTGCGAGAGCCACATACGCTCTGGACATGATTGGAGAAACTGGCCATTGCCAGAACTCCCACTGTCACGAGGCCACTGCCATTTCAGTCTCCGGGGAGGATTATAGGGATGAGGGGTGTAGTGCATTGACTATGCTACTGGATTAGTGTGGTTGGATAGGTTAGCTGATTAATAACATATATTACATAAATGCATGGTAAAAGTGGACTATTCAAAAAACTCATTTAAACTGGGAACAAAGTCGTTGTCTGAGCCATAATGTTATAACCGTTAATTGTATGATATATCACACGACTCTTATATGACTTAGGAGTTTTATGGCTGCACATGGACATAGAAGCAAACCAAAGACGATCGTGGTTTGAAGTATAGTTTATTTTTCTAAGCTTCGGGAAAAAAAACGTTCTGTATACAAATATTGTTATAGGAGGGACAATTGTACACAGAGACCTGGTTTTGGTTTGTTTAGTGAAGTGTTGATGGCCAAATTGCCTCCCCTTTAATCAAATTGGAATATCCCATTGTTGTATTCTCTGGACAAAGCCAACTTTTTTTTCCTTTATGCCTTGTAGTAGAAATTGGTTTAGGTCCTTTCCTCTTCCCCGCTACGGTATAAAACCAAATTGCCTCAATGGGTTAATAAAAAAAAAGAATTTTAGGAAATTGCTTCAAAAAAATAGATTTCAAAATGATACAACGGTAGACTTTGTGCTGTCGTCGGATCACTACGGACGACCTGATCAGTCACGTAATCATCATTGCGTTGGAGAAAAAAAAAGGAACAAATGCATAAAAATTATTAAGTATTATATTTTACAATGCGCTTGTCATTGGAATAAAAAGTATCATTATTTTATTATTGAGATGCTAAGAGTCAGGAAAATTAGAAAAATCACTTCACATTTAGAAATATTTATTATATATTGTTAATAATAAAACAAAAAGTGTGTAAAAATTGCAAACTAAGTTTTCCGTTGTAACGTGTAGGGCCTGTGTCTCTAATAATATACGTTCATGATTTTGTTTGAACTTTTTTAAATCCTCGTTTGCTTCCTAGGTTTTCTCGAAAGGTATTGGAGTGCAAAAAATGATTCTTTGGGAATTGTTAACATCCACTATGTATAATTAAAATGGTAACTAATTAACGGGAATTTTCGGGGTTGTCTTTTTGTTGCGAAGAAACTTTTGAAGGACGGGTCTGAAGCAATCAAACCCCCTTTTCTCTATTTTCATTTTTTTAATTTGACTACCAACATTCTACAGGTTTAGCCTCAAAATGACTAAGAAAAAGACGACTTAAAGCCAAGCTTCTAGAGCCTTGACAGAATAGTTTTTCACTTTACAAGATCTCTGCGACATTTTAAGTGGCGGTATGCAATTGCACGGGTGTAAAGTTTTCTAATTATTGGTTATAGGTCCGCTGAGTAAGATGACGGGATTAGAACTGCTACTGTTAGTACATAATCATAATACGAGACCGTTTTAAAGGAAATATGTATAAATATTTTCCGGGTCCTGTTACTATCTTTTCCCCTTTAACTATTAATCACTAATATGCTATTACTATTTAACAATTGTTTCCTTACTCGTGACATCTGCATGTTTTAAACAATACAAATTTCCCCTCATGGTCCGCAGTGCTTTTTGAATCGATACGAGTTGGGAGGACAGATGGCCTGGCCTGGGCTGATTCAATCATTGCCATCATCACTTAGGGCATCATAGGGCTTGGCCCCACCGGTAACTCTCAACGATTCAGCTATTGCATCGTATAGGGAAGTGTCTCAACCATTTTTAACATAACCTATTGTTTATTCGACATTAGCTGAGATGAAGTGCGCGCTTAATCAAAATAGTTTTTAGTCGAAGAATCAATAACGCGATCTCCCTCCTGGTGCTAAATTTCAAATCTCTTTAGGTGGTCTCATGCAATCTGTGAAAATTCGACTGAGCTTTAAATGACAACGTAGCTTGTTGTGATTAAGTGGGAAATAGCACAACAAGATTTTATTAATACTTGTACATCGTATTTTAAAATACTATAGACTCTCGCCTATACTTCAGATCACGGCCAGTTCGTTACTAGTTTAAGTATCCAACCTATGCAATTCCAGCCTTCAAACTACTTGCCAAGCCTCTTCGCTTTCAAGCCTTAAATTCCTCCTGGAAAACCAAACCGACGCATGTTTCTAATGTAAATTACTTCACGACATGATGGGTTGAATAACCAAAGATCTAATCAAAACGTTTATTTTAATTAAAGTGGGATTACTAATACTTTTGTAATCCTCTAATATGAGTATACTCTATTTATAAGAGATGCTGTTTTTGGTTTTTCCTTATTTCATGGCAATTTGTTTGTTATTCTTGTGGGAATTTGATCCATGATTTTTTTTTTTTCAACCATTCAAAGACCACGTCGAGGACGAAAATGACTCATTTAAAAGAATTTTAGTTGTTATTTAGATACAGATTTTCGGCAGAAGACTCCTTTTTTTTAATATTTGGCTCCTTCCTGGCTTCTGAAAGGTTCAAAAATGAGCGAAAAAGTTGAGAGAAAGTTAGAACGTCTTTCTTATTTCTATCATTCGGTACATGTGTGTGCTACAATAGGAAATAGTAAATAATGACCTAATCTACGATATGCGAAATTTTGTTGTGTGAAGACTACGCTGTCCATGTTATATTTGGCACACAATAGCGAGAAGTAATTGATATATGGGTCAAATTGACCCTGCATTAATTAACTTGGGTGCTTTTCTTGTACTTTTTAGGCTTTGGGAGAACACCGACAGGAGTTTTGCAAAATGGTGACTTTTTCGATTTTCCCTGGATAGTATTAAACGCATTAAAGGCACCCCTCCTGCAATAAACAACCAAACTATTAAAACCAGCAGTAAATGATAAAGTTGGATTGTAATACTATTTAGACTGTGTTAGTTTCATTTCTCTTGTATTTATGGGGCATCTAGTATGCTAGATAGTCCAAGAATAATATATCTTCAAGTTATCGTAAATTTACAAAACCAATACTAATTTTTGGTGGTTATAATTTTGGAAACGGCCCGCTTAAAAATGGCAATCGGTTCTATTGTATTAAAGCTACATGTACGAATAATTAGAAGTTCCCCTCTTCTCGGCCCAGAAAATATCTATCGTATGTTTCCATATTTTAATAATAAAGTATATGACGTCAGTCTGAGAGGGGGGAAAGAAGCTAGTGGGGGAAACAGCGGCCGGCGGGGGAACCATCCTGCCTATATAACCCAGGCGTCGTAGGGAGCACAGCATTATTTACTATTTATTTTCTGTACATTGTATTATTTTGTTGAGGTTTTGAAATAAAAAAAAAAAAAAAAAGAGCACAGCAGTTCCCGGTTGTAAGCTGAAGGTGAGCCTCATCACCGAGTGTAGTGTATGTGTTATTGACTTTTTAACATCAAACTGAAATGTATATTATCCATGGGATGCCCTCCTTCGAATGCATCTGTGTATGCAGAACAAGGAGAAATATGTAAATCAAAAATTATTTATTTTTAAAAAAGTGGACAGCAGAACGAACAGGACTGGCACTTGGAACACAGCTCTCTCTCTCTCTCTCTCTCTCTCTCTCTCTCTCTCTCTCTCTCTCTCTCTCTCTCTCTCTCTCTCTCCCTCTCTCTCTCTCCCTCTCTCTCTCCCTCTCTCTCTCTCCCTCTCTCTCTCCCTCTCTCTCACCATGGCCTTCTCATTCAACTAACTCTGGATCTCTCTCTCCTAACCTCGCTATGTTTTAGTCCGGCGTTGTCAGACCCCACACCTTCCTAGTGGGATTCTCTGCCTTCTATCGCTAAAACTAGCACCCTAAGAGAGACCTCTCTCCCTCGCGGACGGTGGTTGTCGTGGCCCTACAAACATTACCTCCCACGGCAATCCAGTCTGCTTCTCTCCGGTTCACACCCACCTCTGAGATCCGGACGGTTTTCGCCTACCCTTAGATACCTAGTGTGGATTCGTGGTCATTCCAAGACCACATAAACCACCTATAGACCTACCCTGTTCCTCTTCTCCTGAACATAGTGCTTTGACGGGGCACACCTTCTAAGATCTCATAGAGTCAGATCAAAGCGAATTAAGCTGCCCGCCGACTAGGCCACCAGCAAGGGTGAAAGACCACAGGTCCACCCGCTCTATCTTTTTCTAGGTGCTCGGCGGACGGCGGCTAAGAGGTTGTAGCGACCCTAGCGTCTTCTCCCCACCTTGGGGAGTCTCACCAGTGATAACTTCCCGACACTACACTTTAAAAGATTATGTAATAAAAAGTACCTTTTGCAAGGTCTTATTTTTCCCGTGCTTGGAACATTACCCTGGAACCAAAAAGATTATTCAGCCGTTCCAACTCGGTGAGATGTATACGGAAAATAAGGTAGAACCCCAGAAATTGAAGTTTGGAATGAAAGATATTAAAAAAACAACGTCCGCAACAACATTGTATTCTTACATGGATTTGTAAACAGAACAATATTCTAATAATCATCGGTGAAAAGAAATATATAAATACATCGTTGCGATTCACAGCCGGGACAACCCCATTACTAAATATATTCCTTAATTAATTAAAATTGAGTATCATATCAAATTAATGATTAGAACGTCCTAAATAATAACCTGTAATACGTGTTAGGTCTTTAAGGGCTTGGGGAGGATAAACCCTCTTTGTTTTGTTCGAATAAAGGAGGAGTTAGTGTGTAAGATAAACAAACTGATGTGATCTATCACACTAGTGGATTGTTGTTTTTCCAGTTTATTATTATTACAATAAGTTGTCAACTAATTCACATAATAACTCTATTAATAATGAACTTGTCTCCAAAGCGACCGGAAGTGTACTCCATTATCTTGAGTAACGTAGCAGTTGGTTATCGTTTCCGGTTTTCAGAGGCAACCAGGAAGATTATTGTCTTATCTTTCTCGACAAGAGAACGGCCTTATGCTGTCTGGGGTATCCGCTGCAACTCTGATCATGAAACCTTTGAACATTTGTTGAATTTTTTAATTAGAAAATATTCTTTTTGAAATAAAGTTACAACCTACCCTGTAGTAATTGTAATCAATGATCTCATTCGTCCCATGTTTATACTTACTCATTAACGGACTATCCAACTCCACCTGAGTGACTGCTTCCTCTTATACGAAAGAGGAAGCGGTGCTATGGAGATATCACGCTTCTCCATCAATCACGAGGCTGACGAAGAACCTGAGAGCCACATACGCTCAGGACATGATTAAAGAAACTAGCCATTACCAGGACTTACACTCTCATAAATTTGTAACAGGTGACGAGGCCACCGCCGTATTAGTATTTGAAAAGGATTGTAGGGATGCGTGAAGCAGTATAATGACTGGGCTAAGGGATTAGAATGACCGGATAAGTTTTGGTAAAATGTTAGTTAAGCAAGGATATTTTTTTACACGTTGGAAATATAATCCATGGGATTGCAAGTTCATAAATAATTCAGTCGCTGCTTTGAGTAACTCCTGACAATTCTATTATTCAGAACACGCAGAAAAATCAGAAAAAAAAACTTCTATTCTATATCAGCCAGAACCGTCATCGATTTTTATTCTTCCAAAAATCCTATATTATTGCATATTATTTTTCCTTCTTCAGATTTATTACATTTGTCTATTATGTGAGTTGCTCTACAGAACTGTCCAATCCACACAGCTGTCTGTGAAATTCTTCCCTAAAAACTATATTAATTTTTTTAACTATTGGCATATTTAAGAGAAATGAAGTTCGTATAAACTGAAGTAGCATTATCGTGGGTTTATGAGAAAACATTGGTTGAGCCAAAGTTTTTAATTCAATGTTACTCACTTATTTTTACCATTCTTCGAAGGACATTGTTAATTAGGAATTCAACATTCAATTTGATACCCTACTCAAATTTTTGGTAAATAATTATGTTTTGATTACGAAGTAAATAATACTCCTAATTATTTAATGGTACTAAACCACGTTTAATAGAAATGGCTATATTTTTCATGTCATTCTTAACCTCAAATGACAGACCCACCGCTGAAGACCTGTAGGTAAATAAAAAACCAAAACGAACCCTTGAAAATAGTGAGGCCAATGATCCTTGAAACAACTAGTCATTTTTCCGCTCAACGAATCATAAAATAAATCTTCGATTGCGGAATCCTCTGGTTTAGATCAGTGATAATTGCAATGTCCTAAATTAGATCGCGCGGAAAGTGCACATTATGTTTGCCTGAGTGATGAGAGGGATTAGACACTAATCTAGGGGGGAGGGAGGGAGGGAGGGGGAATCTGTGTCATGTACCAAAGCCACTGCAGAGGTTATCCAATCCAAATCATAGAGATATATTGACCAACAGCCTGTGGTATTTATTTTGGTCATAAAATCATTATGACATGCATACATAAAATAGATAAAAGTCCCGTAACTAACCTGTCAATGCTATCTGACTTCTCATAGATGAGGATCTGTTTAAGGTTTAAAGTTATGTTGTTGCCCATGTTTACATAGATATTATTATGAAAATAAATAGTTTAGAAATAAGGTGAAAGGATTCAAAAATCACCTATTTAATATGGTTCGAGCCGATTTCCATAAGCTTGTTGGTCAATATTTTAGCTATAATTATTATTATTTTTTTTTTTTGCAAATTTCAAGCAAGTAAGTTTTTTAAACAAGTATTTAAAAACTTCTCAAATGACAGGAACTCTGGCCGTCGCTCGATATTTTCCCTCCCCTTTTATTTGATGTATATATGATGAATATTATTCAAAAAATACAATTTGGTTAGTAATTGATGTAATAAAATTTAAATATTTGAATATTGAATAATAATTTACTTACTTGCTTTTCTGTACCATTATTATATATTACGTTAATTTTCTTTAGGCATGCCTGTTTCTAGATTCCGTCAATTTAGTTTTGGTTTCGGTAAACGGATTCAATTATGCTCTAGCGATGGCCTGAGAAAGGAATTCACTGCCTAAAGAAGTTTTGATTGCTATAATAAACTTTTTTTTACTTATCATGCCATGATTATCATTGAACTGGAACAGCTATTATTTATGTCCTTCGGCTGCAGATTGAAGCATCCATATGATTATTGTTAATACGGCTGTTGCTATCTATAATATAAAATAACAATCAAATGGCTTCTGTTTTGTGAAATTAAAATTAATAAATA
Source organism: Acanthosoma haemorrhoidale (assembly GCA_930367205.1). Lineage (NCBI taxonomy): Eukaryota > Metazoa > Arthropoda > Insecta > Hemiptera > Acanthosomatidae > Acanthosoma > Acanthosoma haemorrhoidale. Next base: position 115,642,178 of record OV884009.1, on the reverse strand, counting down.
GGTTGTGACATACAAATGGGAATGTGCCATTGCAGGAGGGAGGATTCGCTGCAGTGCAGTCGGGGGTGGACAATACATACAATAAATTGGACTTAGATGACTAATATGAGTTAGAAAAAAAATGGAAACTCATAGTTGGGTTTCGAAAAATTCTTTGAAATGTTTTTATTTTATTTATGTTATAAATGAGTTGGAATGTTTGAAGAGTGGGTTGGTTTGATGAACAAGACGCTTCACATTCAAACATTCACTTTACTTAGATGTCTTAAACAGTCGACGCTATTCTCGTTCCCACGCAAGAACCTGATGCTGACTTACTATTATGTCGAAACGTTATCTACAAATAAACTTGATGAATACATAACAACATATCTTTTTCATTAATCCAAGCCGACTTTCTCTAATATAAAAATGACGGTGTAGGTGTTTGATTTAGTATTGGCGATGAAGCTCCTGGATCGGGGATTATATTTAACAATAATGGTGATTGAGTTAGATGAGACATTGTTATTGTGTTATTGGTCCCACTATTATATAAAAGGGAAAGTAAAAATCACTAGCATGATTGGGACTTGAACCCGGGGCACATCTTGTGACTATTGGGCCAAAGATTAATTAACGGGGAGTTCGTCACTCGTGCCAGGGTAGACCACCCGATTAGCCTGGCTTCGTGTTTTGATCTTGGTAATACATTTTTCTTTGGCTATAAATTATTAATAGTTATTGATTAAGGTTTAACTTACTTATGGAATGGTAATGATTGAATTCATTACCCTACTGGTCACAGGTTGCGTTATTCTTTGTCAAATGATGCCTTCAATTTTTATGGTTTGGTTTTTTTTTTTTACAAAATCAGAAGCCCAAAATTATGGTTTCACCTGTGTGTCTGTCCGCCTGTTCGGGCGATTTTAGTCCCATGTTTGACTTATGATTACCCGACAACTTGGTAAATATTTTCAACTCTATCAAATATTTATAAAATTAATGGTTATTACTTAATTAATCACTTGGTAATAAATGAAATTATTTACCTTTCGTATTTAGCTGGGTATCATGATAAAGATCTCATCACCCAGCTTAATAATACGTAATTTTTTTTTGAACTGCAATAACACAGTTATTAAAATCATGTTCGTAACTTTAACTCATGTGCTTTTGTTAAAGACAAGGTATTTTTCAAGCCAGTTAAATTTGATGCTGCGATGATGCTTATAATAAAGGTAAACCTGTAAAAATAAAATGTGTCATTAATCAGTGTCTAGTGAAAAAAAAATTAATTATTCTTCTAATAATAAAACATTTATAATACTAATAAATAAAACTTATTATAAATATCAAGGAATTAATTAGTCTATTAAACTATTAAACCCTTACCTGTGTTTCAGTTTCACCGTTTAAATAATTCTAGTAAATCATTAGTTCAGCCATGGATTTAAATCTAAAATCTATGCTTTATAAAACAGTCTGTAAAAATGTAATTTGTTGCAGTCGAGTTGAAATCTCGGCTCATTTGGTTAGTGTATGTGAACCGTTCCCATTCCCTGTTCTGTTTTGGTGGATTTTCGTTGGTAAAATACTAGTTACGACGATCTGTTCGTTAGTGGTATGTGGGTCATATAAGAGCCTGCTACTGTTTGGTTATAACATATTAGACAAAATAATTTAGTTTTTTTAAATGCTGTTGAAAATGCAGTCATTGTATTGTGTGGCACTGGAGACAAGGCCTCAGGTTCTACGAGAAACTTTAAGAATGGCCATTTGTGTAAGTTATTGATTTAGGCTCGAGTTGCAGACGCCCATTAGCTCCTGTTATTCTCAAGTTAACTTCTTCTTTTTTTATGTTTCCCTTTTGTCGTATTCATCGTATCTTTCCAAGGGCAAAACGTTCCAGACCAATCACCATTTACGAAAGAAATTATGCCACTATATTCGGCCATTAGTTTATTCCAATGTTCAATTTTGATTTTGTTAAAAAAGTCTATTATAACATAGGCCATTAAATATATACCCAGGGTTCAAGCTACGACTGAACTACGGATTTTCGTAGTCCAGCCGAATGTGGATTTTTTTTTGTTCTTGGTCTCTGTCAACCCTCCTCAGCCCCCTTCTTCCGTTTTTTTCCTTTTGTAGAGAAGATATTTTCGGAATCGTGTTAACTCCTAGGGTAAGTTTTGTAGTTTACGAGAAAATATATGTTTTATTTAGATAGCGAGATTTAAATATTAGATGTTCTGCGATATTTCTCGTCAAAATAATTCAATCAATTTGAAATTTTAATTTTACATTTCACAACGCCTTGAAATATACTGATTAGGTTTTGTTTAAAGACGATAACAAGCAGTATAGATGGAAAACAAATTAAACTTGAAAAATTAACTTTTAAGATTTCTTAGTTTCTTGGTTGTACCGAGAAGTTTTTTCACAATCACGTGATTTGTTGGTACGAAACAGATGTCCTAGGTAAAAACTTGGACGTCTCTCCTTATTGTCTCTTCCCCCTCTACGTCCTTAGTTTGCTTTATACATTTTCAAAAAATCCTATTTGCTATATAATCGATGCGTCACTATTGAATACTATACTAAAAAAAATAGATCTAATAGGGACGTACTGAAATGATTTCTGAGCCTCGATTTATCTATTAATTATGGCTTTCAACGAGCTCAATTTTTCCTCCACGTTACGGGTACACAGGCTACAACATTTCTCCCGTAAGATTTTTGAACAAATGGGGCTTTAGGGGATGTAGGCTGGGGGCAGGAACGGGAAACGGCAAGCAGAATGATTAAAATAGCTGGGGAACGAAAGGGAAAGCGGATAGAGGTGGTTGGGGTGGGTGCAACGTTGCCGGATCTAGCTAGGGACGCTCTGAAGTTGCCATGGTCACCGCGGGTCACCCCCCCCCCACTCCGCCACTCCACGTGGTCCGACTGGGGGAGGGGTTGGGCCGCAATTGCACCTCTCCCCCACACCCTCTCTCTCGTTCCGTCAGACCATACTGCCCCTATTTGCCGCATACTTTGAATCATTGAACTCGCAAAACTATGCAGTCATGAATGATTGAATCCACTCGTGACTAATAGTAAATCAAGCTCATTTTCCCTTAGCCAGACTCACTAAAAGTTCCCACAAATCAATAATGAACTTTGTAGTAATTATTATTTTGTATTGCGAACATATATAAACAAAGTAAAATACGCAGAAAGTGGGAGCCAGGCACCTCACGCTCCGGATGATTGTGATACCTAAAAATATTTAGTTGTATTTGTTTAATGGAATAGGGAAATTGAATGCTGCAATTGATGCTGAGATCAGATTGTTGTTGTTTGTCCAACACACAAGGAAGAGTTACATTTTCAAAAAGGCTTTCATATGTTTGTTTGCCGGCAACTATGAAAAAAAAGGAACAGCTTAGTAGCTAGATAAGATTTAACGCTCTCATTGTTTTCCATCGTTAGGAAAACAATTAGAGACATTAGTTCTAGAAGGAAAGTTATTTTTGTCAATAGTTTTGCTTTTTTTAAATTTTTAAATGTTAATTTTTAGTGACTGTGATAGTTATTTACAGATGAAACTAATTATTTTTGTTAAAAAAAGTTACTGAGTAGTATTCCTGCAATCATTCCAATTACATCACAAGTATTTGTGTTTAGATTCAAAAAATTGTTGACATAATGTCGAGTCGATAAATAAATAGTTGGAATAATTATTAACAATTGCCGATTTATTGAATCTGAAGTAATGAGGTTACTGATCATTGATCCTTTGTTATTCTTTAAATTATAACAGTAAATTAACCTTTTTAACCTACTCCAGGTTCTATAAGTACATGTTTTACCATTGAAATATTAGCTACGAGGTTATACAATTTTTACTTTTTAATTTTAAATCTTATCTTATTTTTACGCTATTAATAGCTGCGAACTATCTTAATAATATCGAATGTTTAACATCGATTCTAAAAAGTGTATCATAAGTGTAAGTTAAATTATTGGTTTCAGTTTTTTTATTATTATACTATTATATTTTATTAATTATTTTACATATACATTAAATTAACGACCCCTCCACAAAAAAAATGCTTAGAAAGGTCTGCTAAAAAGACGACGTAGTGTCTAATCGTTGTCTCCAGGCGCTTCACTCTGATTAGTGCTAAATTAAATAACCTAATTTTATTTGTGTAATTTCTTACTTTTTATTATTAGTTGGTAGTAAAATTTCATTTACATATTTTATATATTCAACCGATTATTATCTGAATGTTATTAATTTATAATAATTGTGTTTCCAGGTGAGTACATATTTATGAGTTGATGGTTGATGTGGGGAAAAGTGAGTACACATACGTTATTAAAGTTTGGTAACAGAATACGCCATCACTTTGAATAGACAAACATAAAATTGGTTTGTGATTAATTACCTTGGTGCCGCCCCTCGCGAAATGTTCACAGGCAGGATTATCGCAGATATTGCATCGCTAACGATAGTATTGCATTTAATACTGTGTTGTTTGTTTTTGTTGATTGGATTCTGTACACATGGTTCCGTATTAAAGCATGTGATTAGATTTGCCAATCGCTACGCTCAAAGGTCGAGGCTTCACTTGTAATCATGTTCAAAGAATTATCAATACATTGACCCAATCGAGGGAAACCTAACGTGGTAAGCATTAATATTACGTACTGACAATGGTAGGATCTAATGAGAGATTGTTGCATTAATTAAAATTATCAAGAGTCAAAATTTAATCAATCTAATTTACTTACATTTAATACGCAATTTAAGTGAAGTATAGGAAGTAAAAAATAAATGCAAAAATCGGAGGTGTTGCTAATTCTATGGACTTGAATAATCTACTGGCCCTGTCCAGGCGAGTTTACCCAACATGGCCATGTTAATTATCCAAGTAAGATACAAAGCAAAAGATGGCCGAAGAATTAGCAACCCTTCTGTGAATTTTTCATTTATTTTTTCATGAATTCAAGAAAATCATTTCAATTGAGTATTAAGGGCAAGTCCATTAGACTGTTTGAAATTGTAATGGTTGAGTATTTATTTATCTAGCATACGAGTATATCCTTTATATATATGTATGTAATATGTGAATATTAATTTTGTATTAGTTTTATCTATCATTAATTCTTTTATTATTAGCTACATAAGTTCTTATGATTTTAATTACTAACCAATTATCGTTAGAGCCCATTAATGTATGTACTAATGCTTATCATGTTCTTGTTAATTTAATTTAAGCACTGACAATGACTGTTTGAGAGTCGAAAACGCTTTGCCAAAATATATAACTTTGTGAAGAAACACGGCCTTTTATTTCTTAAATTTAAAACTCCACAACTACCAATAACAAATAAATATAAACAAGGCTAGTGAACGTTGTAAGACCATTCACGAACGGTTCTTTCACTTTGCTGGTTGCTTCGCGAATGTAAGTTCCGTCTGCATTTAGCTAACAATAGGAAATCCTGACAACAGAAAGTTTTAATGATACAAATAATATTACACTTTTCTTAATAAAATATCGCGAAAATAAAGAAAAACTGTTTAACTGAATAAGCTAAGAAGTCCTCAAACTTAGGAATTTAACGTCCACCGTAAATAGGGACTGACAAACTGCGTAATAGATATAATTAGCTAAAGCGAGACTAATTAAACGCGTCGCAGAGAAGGTAAACAAGATAACACTGGCAGGTCACTTTCTTGGTAGGGCACACTTAATTAGCTCGCAACTTGACAATCGCGATACAGCTGGCAGTGTACGGGACCTCAGTGATCACACAACGTTAATCACTGCATTTATTTGCTAACTGTTCAATGTGTCAGCGTTTTTGGAAAGAACAGGGAATGTTTCTTTTGGGGATAGGTCTGGAACGGGGTCGAACCAGTCTCGTGAGGATTAATGATGAGCTACTTAAATAAATATGTAGGGAAACCGGTAAAGAAAACTGAAATTAGGGTTGAGAGGGCACAGCCAAGCACCAACCACGCATGCTCAAAGTCTTTCGATCTAAATAATAATAAGTTATACAACACTACATCCCTTGTATAAACAAATTGAAAAATGAAAGGAGATTGGCTGGTATCATTAGTGCCTTAGTAAATTTTCATGCAAGTTGCTCGTAATGAGTCTAACCTGTACACTTCATGAAATAACTGAGTTATCTGTTCGGAATAAGGACAATGTGACGAGGAAGCAGTTAAAATTTTCAATTTTATTTCATCCAGAAATCCATGTCGATAATGACATTGTACACGTAATGATCCATTGTCATTCTCTTACGAAATATTTGTGACGTGGACTGTGAGCTAATGAAATCAAAGTATTTATCATCTTTTGTACTTAATATACTTTAATGCGGTTTATACACAAATGTTGTTGTTTTTTTTGGTTATTTGGAAATTAATTCCCATTGTTAACTGGGGCAGAACCTTTTTAAGTTATTTTCGATAGGGAAAGTGCACTCATTTATTACGATCGTTAGATTAATCACCCTCGCTTGGAAAAAAATACAATGGAAAAAATCATCTCTGACAGATTAAATTTTGATCTGGGTTAGTTTAAGAGATAAAGACTAAATTTTGACCAGGGTCAGATTAAGAGATAAATTGAAATGGATAACAATTTTACTATGATAAAATTACAATCTGCCTCATTGGGCAATAAGTAATTGTGATAAATGATCTCATTCATACCAAATTTACAATTTTCATTCACTCGCTCATTCATACTGTATATACAAACAGCCCAGAGACCCCCGCGTGCGAAAGAGGAAATGGAGTCTTGGGGAGTTCCCCACGCTCCTCCGTCAGCCGCGTCATTGGGAAAAATGGTTTACTTAAAAAAAACAAATAATTATGAACTTTAACGGTGGAAATCTAATAAGAAAGGTTCAAGATTGTTGTAAATGTGTCTAGGCCTAGTACTTGGTAGTTGTCAGAAATATCTGTTCAAAGGTAAATAATCATGTTTTGCTTACTTTTTCAGCTTCTATCATACCTTGATTTTTTCAAACTCTAGGATGTTGGTAAAAAAACAATAACATTTTTTATGATAACGCGTTACTGATCTATATTTTATTACGTATCTATATATTTTGGCATTGGCCCGAAAATCTCAATGTGGGGGTTGATTTTTATTTCTAATAGTATAGCTCCTCTACCTGATAATGTGTTACAGATGTGATAATTAGCATTGCTTACTAACCATTGTGGCCTAATGAGCTGTAAGTTTTTTTTCGTGGAGTTTGTTTTGTTCAACTTCTATTTCATTTAGGAAATAATTAAATAAAGATCTCAAATGGCCTAAATTCGATTCTTCACTAGTGAGCTACACAGTATGGAGGTTATATGCTTAGTTGGGTGTTTAGTACAACATGTTAATTAATCGGGGCTTAAGTATAATCTTTCTTAAGCCCATTCACATTCGAGAATCTCCCTCGATCAAAACACAATTAGTGCTGTACTGAAGCGTTTCATACTGATACAAATGTCAAAATATTTTTTTAGCAAAAATATTTTCATTTTATTAGCCAACCTCGTCGGTGGCTTAAAACTAGTAAATTACTAATTGTTGACCAATACATACTCATTAGAATCGAGTGTAGGATTTGTTGAGCACTTTCTATTGTTGATTCTTGTTGTTTCAGGGACGCTTAAAAAAACAACAATAAAACTAGAAAAGTAGCGAAACATTTAACGTTTAATTTTTTTCTTTTTACTACCTGGAATGTGTTGTATAATAACATGGGGTCTTAAGAACCGAATAGGTGATATAATTATATATATATCCAATAAAACCAGAGGTTGAATTCAAAGACACCGGCACCAACACATGAAAACCTCAGATAAACTGCACCGCACTGTTTCACGGATTGGGACAGTAATTAATGAGCAAAAATTATAGCTAACGCCATAAAAATTATTTACAAATTACAATTGAGCTTTCTAATCTTTCACAAATTACAATTGGGCTTTTTATTTTTTTTATATTAAGTGCGAAAAACAGGTCGAAATTTCGGTACTATTTGCTATCCGTTATTTCACTTCTTAGATTCTCGACCGAAAGTTTTGTTTGCAGCCGATGGAAACGAAACCACCGATATAGTTTATTTAGTTACTGCATATGATCCTTTTGCTTGAATTGATCCTTGCTGGGAATCCTTTTTTAGAAACTAAAACGCTTAGTGAACGGGTGCTAGTTTGAGGAGCAATTTTGCAATATGAAATTATCGATACAACAATAATAAAAAATAGAAAATTTCAATTACGTCATTTACTTCGAAGTCTGCAGATCTGCTGTGCTACGTCGGCAAACGAGAGGTTAATGTATGTGGGATTTTTATGAGAATACCAATATATAAATATATGATATTGTATAAAATGTATCTCATATATCCAGATCTAGGGAATTAAATAAATAATGTATTGTTCTATCAATATATACATCTTAATTTTACCTCTTTACCCACAGACCCTCGCCTCTAGTTGAATAATTAAAATATTTTATTTACTAGAGTGCCATTTAATTACTCTAACTGGTAGATTTGATTACTCTATCAAATTCCAAGCGTACAGCATTGGCGTAAAATGATAATATAATAACAATGACGAATATCGATTCACTTTTAATACTATTAATCCAAAGGCTAAATTGTCATCTAAAAGTGATTAAAAGAAGGAATTTCTATTACATATTTATAGAATATGTTTTATTCAGATAATTGAAACTATTCAAGGAAATGAAATTTAAAAAAAATTGCGTGAATTCAAATGATGAAAATATTACATTTATTTTATATAAACTATGCTTACAAATGTACAACGTTGTGTTCACTGATGATGAGTGGAATCTCGAAAGCAACGTCCTGGAAATCAGAGCCATATGCCCTCGGCCTCCGCCCAGAAGCTAGTCAGGGAGTCAGTCCCGAAACACCAGAGCCTATCTTAAGCTCCTCGCCGTTAGAACTGAGAACGAGCTACTATTATCCCTTATAACCAGCACTCCTTTACCCAAAGTCTGTCTTACTAAGGCGCGTGGTTTGTCACAACTCGGATCCGTGATTTATTATCTGCTATCTGGCCCTCTTACTTCTGTCTCTCGCACAAAAAGTTTTTGCCGGTCACTCAAACTCGCTTTTATGGCACTCGGTGCCCCTTGCCAACTCTCACCTAGTCAATTTTTATCTAATAATATTCTTCTCGGATTTTTATAGAGTTTAAAATGTATACACACGGCCTTAGCCTTAGCCTAACACCTTAACACGATAAATTGATTAAACTACCACGGGCATTCAGTCAGTAAAATGTAATTGCATAAAATGTATTAATATTATGTTATCTGAATAATAATGGGTCCATAATTGATAAACTTTTTAGGGCGAGTTATAGCTGGAAAATAAAAGTTTTCCGAGCATTAGTTATTCATGAAAACTCCTAGTTTTTTTTTCCGGCTTGTGTGCTCAACTGTATTTCAAACAGCGTCGGATTACGAGATGTGTCAGAAGGATTAATCAAGATTGCATTGTGCTCAGAAATAAGCATGACTGAACTTTTCAGTCTTGGAGAGGAGCATATCTTGCCTTAGGCAATGAAAACGCCTGAAGGGTTCTCTTGGCTGTTTAGGGTGCTAGTTTATTCTAAGAATAAAGTTTTGTGAACCAACGATGAAAACACTTGAACAATTTCTAGCGGTTTAACTGGTTAAAACACATTTTTATGGGATGGGTCAAAGAATAAAATGTTTTGTTAAAAAATTTAGACTATTGTTGAAACCCCCAATACATGACAAGCCCTGTTTTTATCTAAACATATGCATTTATAGTCGATCTAGAATAATTTAAGTCTGCAATATTTAAAAAATCTTGGTTTAACTAGTCCATTTTAAAGAGCAGACTAATGAATTAAACTTACAAATAGAGTTTTATTAAAAATTATCGTGTGTACATATTGGATATATCGCAATCAAAATACCTGACAAGGGACATGGTACACTAATGCAAGTTAGTGATACATGAGCGTACGGGTATGCATATGCCAGGAATGTAAATATTCCCATGACTCAAATGCTTTCCGTGTTGGGTCCTTCGGTGGGCCACTAGTGTGACACAGGTCATAGTCGCGAACCATGTCACCGTTTTTTGTCACTGTTGACTTTTACTGAAGTATATCTGTTACTTTCGCTATTCCTTATATCATTATAATCTTGTGTAGTATTTCACAATGTCCGGACTTGAGCTTACTCCCTTTAGTTTGTTTAGCAGCGTAAGAGCGCACTGATATTTTTGGACTAGGGCCACTCCTACTAATTCAAGAGGGGTTGGCATTGGCTGACCCTAAGGTCGTGCCGACTACTGTGTACATCATCAGCACAATTGCACCACCCCCTGTTGTATTATTATTCCCTGGGGTATGCTGAGGGTGTACCATGTGACGGTCCAGTTCCACTCCCAATAATAGGGGTTCTTTCCGACTTGAGCAAACAACACTCTACGTATAAATATGACATGAACATATATATCCAGAATATGAGCAATTGGCTGAGCCATTTTTTTTAATAGATTTGTATTACCACTTTTTATTTAATTCCCCTTGGATCATGAAATAAACTGTCTTGTTAATTTGAGTACAATTAAAATAATGTTCTTATATTCCCTCGAAATTTATTTTAGCATGTTTAATGTGTCCCTAACTATAGGGATAAAATCATAACTTTAAATCTTATTAGCTTCTGAGCCGGAAATTGAGAAATCGTAAATGATAGTAGAAACAGGCCCCACATTATCTACTCTGTTTTCCGCTATTGTATTATAATCGAAAACTAATTTTCTGGAACATAATTTCCACGAAATCTTACCCACGTTACTTTTACCTAAATCCTGCCCACCTGTCTTATTTAACGCTCCACAGTTCTTATAGTACCGATACATTGGAATACTTGACAAGAGACTAACTTGTAAACTACACAGGAGACTTACAAGACAAGAACTCAATTGACGTTTGGACAACTATACAAACTGCTTAACAGAAACCTCTCAATAGAAAACAATATACTGATTGATATCAACTTCTTTTCTTCAATTATTCATTATTGTCATTGTATCAATACAAATTTTTTTTGTGCCACCATTAGAAAATGTAAGCCTTATCTCTTATTGGAACTGTTAAATAAATGATTATATGAAGCATATCCTCTTGCATCACCCGCGAGTATTTTCGGGAACTGGCCATTGACTGTGGATGGGGGAGAACGGGGAACACGACGGTTGAATTAAAATAATGAATTACGTACGTGAAAATGCTTCTGACAAAAGTCCTAGAATTTAAACCAGGGCGAAAAGTGAATTATCGATAGTTCAAGTGGCTATCGATATATCGATAGCACTATCGACTATGGCTCCCCCCTAATACACAACCTAATAGATTAGTACCCTCAAAGCCCGTGGGGGGTCAATGACTGTCATGTTGATCGCCGAGTAGGAAGTAAGGGGCTTTATAGTCAAGCAGGTTTCAACTACATTTGTTGTAATTACAGTGAGTATGCGATAAAAAAAAAAAAGAATTTAAAACAAAAATTGTCGGTTGTTTCTATACATTTCTTGATTTTTCATCCCCACAACCCTGTTAGATTGAAAATATAAATTGACAACATATAATGCATATAACTTTTATCATCATATGGGTGTTTAGCGTAACTGCTTACATGAAGGTCCTGCGTTTAAATATCTATTAGTAAATAAAAGTGTAGAAGATACCGGCTTAGGTTGATGAAAGAGAGTAGTTAGAAGTTTCGACATGCCATGTCTGTACCAGGTCATAAATGTCATAAACAGTTGACACCAACCTCCTTCTCACAAAGGAGCAGATAAAAACATAAATAGTATGCCGAAACGTTGTCCATTAATAAAATATCCCAACAAATCCTTTTAATCATTTGCTTACATTTTCCTTCAAATATCTAGCGGTCACACTTGAGGAAGGTTAATTTGTATGACGATACGCTGGGAGACATTATTAATGCAAGTGGTGAAATTGTATCAGCTCCGAGTCCTCTCTAATAACACAGACAGGCCGCGTTGGAGGATCGCCTATTGTTACCGTAGGGGATAATCCTGCCGATAGCGGCTCAGTTGTGGCAGGGGATTGGCCGCTGGGCGAGCGGACGTATGGAAAGCAGGCCGCTGATTGGCCGACAAAAGATTCATTGTCCCGGTTGCCTGTTGTGTGTTAGCCGGACCCCAACTGGCTCCTAGATAAATTGTATGCGCTCAGGGTCTTCGGGTCACTCAATTTAAAACGACAAACAGCCATTTAATAAATATTACTTTCTATGGTGATCAGTAATGTTACTGACCTTCTAAACTAGTACATGGAAACATGAGTACAGGCGAATGCAGTGAATCAGATGTCCTATAAAGTACTTGAAATACTCAGGCGGAAACACTACCCACTGTTGTATAGAGAAAGGTTGTTGTTTTATAACATACACAAGACAACGACTTGACATACTATGTATGTCTGAATTAGGTCCTTGTGTGAGGAGGAGGTTGTTGTCGAGTATTTAAGGCATTTAGGAGCGCTGAGACGATCAACTAAGAAAATTTTCTACTCATTTAAATTAGGGAAGTGACATATTAGAAATGTTTGTTGTGGTACGGTTAAATTTGTGAGAGTATTGGAGATGATTTAGGTCAAAAGTTCGCTAAATGTCACGCAGCTACATTGGAAACAAGCATATAAAACAACGTAATGAAAATGGATTGATAAAAATTATATTCATTTCGGGACCATGTCAACGAATAACATTATGATGAATTAAATCAACTTCACTGTCAAGTCAAATTGAGATTTATGGAAGGAGTGCTGTATTGGATAGAAAAATCGAGATATTGACCCATTGTATTTTAAGAACCACTATTTTTGAATTTTTATGTCATTTGAAAATTTGGACCTTCCTTTTCAAAGGACATATCTTTTATTTTGATTTCCTGAATATTAAAAAAAAAAAAAAACCTGAAGAAGCTATTATTTTTGTAAAAAATGAAACTGTTATTAATTTTAATATCTTTAAAATTGAGAGCAGTTGGACAGTTGATCCGAGGCTGGACAACAATAAACTCTCGAGCTGGGAACAAACTGTCTAGTGAAAGGTTGAAAGCTGCATAAGAACCGTGAAATCCTACCCCGGTGAAAAGTAGCAGCCAGCCCCTGGCAACCTCGCGAAAGAAACGGAGAAAGATCGGAGGGGTTGAATATTTCAGAGTGCCTCCTCCCTCCGCCGGGGATCTCTATAGCAACGAATAACGTCGGTACATCTGTCTGTCTTTCGGAACGGCTTCCCCCCCTAGCTTTAATTAACTTGTTAATTGTAATCGGAGTTACCTGAAAACCAATTTAATTTTGCCTTTGGGCTCAAAAAACAATAAAACCAACTTTTGATCACATGAGCCTTGGGGAAGTTCTGTTTTATCTTGTCCGCTCAAATTGATGTATTCAATTATTATATAAATTAAAGGAGAGAATTATTGTTGCTGTAAAGGTCTACTACACTAGTATAATATTTATATTTATTAATGATTAACAGCCAATGATAAAATAAAGAATCTGGGATCTCCCAAATATCTGGTCGTGGGCTCTACCAGGTACCTTGCTTGAACAATCACCTGTCGTCTGTACGTACGTTCTTCGATGGCTGTCCTAACAAATATTCAACCGATCTGAAATTGCAAAGGGATATTATACAATGGATCATATACGACTAGTTTATAGGTTAATATAAAATAAGGAGGCCTATGGAAAATTGAACGCGAAAATAATGTGTCCGGTTTCTTAGACTTCTAAACCTTACCTTATAAGACACGATCTATTTAAAGCGGTAGTCTTTTCCCTATGGATTAAGCCACATTATTATTATCACATTAACGCAAAACAAATTTCACAGATATTCTTTAGTATTAGCAACCTTTTGTTGAGATAAAATTACAATATGCCTATCGGGTAATAAAAAATTGTGATCAATGATCTCATTCATGTCATATTTGCATTTCAGCATTAACTCGCTTGTCCATACAGTATTTAAAAATTCGTACATTCCTGATTTCTCTCAAATGTAAATGGTTGTCACATCCATCACCTGCGAAAGATGAAGCGAAGTCTTGGGAAATTCCCCACGCTCCTCCGTCAGCCGAGTCAGTAGTTTTCTATTGGCTACAAGACTAGGGACCAATGATCTCTAAAGGCTTTGTTCGGCCAATATTTCACCTGTTATAATTTTTCTTATTTGTTGGAAGAGCGTTTATTTGCGACTGATATTGATAAGAAAAAATAGGATTATTTTTAGTCGATATTGGACTGCCATCTTAGCACATTTAATAAGACTGACGTGGAAACTCCACCGAAAAATCAGACATCTTGTATTGTGACCTAGATGTCAACTCCGCAGTATGGCTGCGTTGTTTACGGGGTTTCTCGGCAAGACTTGAAGTCAGATTAAAGCTAATATTGAACTGTTTTGTTTGATTTGTCTTGCTCCTTTGAGTGACCTATTTGTCTAGTTAAGGCGACCCTTCCACTCAGTTCCTTAGTTCATACCTTCTCTAAACTATTCGATAAAGACCTCTTATATTTACACAATGTCCCACAGTTTAAATCCTCCTTTCTTCCTCGCTCCACCTCACTCTGAAATTATTTCCCTCTTTCACTTTCCTATTCCAACACATCTTTACCGTCGAAACAGACACTTGTTAGCTTGGGAACTATTTGTTCATATCTAGATGTTTGAGTGAAACCTTCCCATCTAATTTTTTTTTTTACCAGTCTCTATAATCTGGTATGTTACTCAATTTATTAACTTGTTTGCTGACTTCTTGTATTATGTTCTACTTCTAAAACTTCCCATTTATCTATTCACCGAAATGCTTTTAAATAATTGCTTTTTAGCCTGAATTCCGGTTTACCCCTTTTTTGACTTGATTATGTTTTCTTTGTCATATGATATTTGTTTCGTCAGAATTGATTTTTTTTTGTCTGTACCTCATTATAATTCATAGGTGAATTTGTCCTAGAACAGCATTTTTTCTATCTGTTGTTGTTTCACTGTTAATTCTAAGTCATATTTAGTATAAATATTTCTGAAAATAAAATGTAGTTTATATTGGATGTAAATAAATTAAAAAGAAGAGTTTGGACAAAATATTTCCTCTCCAGGGGTGCTGGTGATCGTTTGAGAGATTCAATTGTGCAGATTGTGGGGGCATAAGGCAAGAGCTGCATTTTAACTTATTGCCGATTTGCCATGAGAGCAGCCCCCGTCCTTCACACTGCACGGCCGAATCGTAATCGCATTAGTCCCGGATCCGGGAGCGAAGGGAAAAGTAAATTAAACTCGGTCCCCCTTCTTTCAGGCAGCCGTTACGAATGGTTATGTGACTCCCGAATCACTACAGCGAATCACAATCAGGAGGGCATCAATTGTTTTAATTTTTTTGGAGTATTTGTCAAAAAAATATATAAAGGGCGTCCCAGAATTAACACAAGATTTCATTTAAATAGAAAACACAGTTTTTAGTATTTTTGTTGTTATTTTTTTATTGAATTATAAAATAAATAGGATAAGGTTATTTATGTAATAACACATCGGGCAAATGGCCTCCACGACTTTGCTGGCACATACGCACTCTTTTGTCGAAAATTTCCATAAATGTGGTTGAATTGGGTTGATGCAGCGTTGAAGTTCCTCTCTCTGTGAAATGTCTCATGCAGTATTTACATTGTTTCATGGGCTGTATGGCATGTGGCACTATCTTGTTAAAACCACATATTGACCCCATCAATATCATCCAATTTCGGCACAAAGAACTGTGTTTACGACGCCCAATTGATGTGCCTGGATTTTCAATAACACTCTCACGCACTGCTTGATATTGACCTTTGAACGGCTTGTTTTTGGACGACCGGTGTGTTTAGTGTCTTCAACTGATCCAGTCTCCCTAATTTTTTCAATCAATATCTTCACAGTTGATGCAGTCAAAACACTATTCCCACCATATTTTACATGAAATTTTCGAACTGCGGCCGCCAAACTTTCATTATTTTTGAGATAATGTTCAACAATAAAGACACGTTGTTCTATCGTGTCAGCTGTCAAATAGTTTTTTCTTAGGGTTTCTTAGCACTTTACTCACAAATTAGACACCCTTTATAAGTTGAGACATAAACCCAAAACCCCCATCACCGGCTGGCTGCTCCATTTAGCTATCTTCTCGCAGTACACAAACAAAAGATAGGTCCTCTTATATATATATATTATATATATATATATATATATCTTCTATATATATATATAAGTTAATCGCCGGTAGTTAAGATAGATAAAAGAAAATAAGGAAAGAGGGAAATGAAACGACACACTCTGACTACAGTAAAATACTCTTTATTGTTGTTGATAATCCTACACATATAGGATCATGGGTTGTTTACATTCGGTTGTTATTCGACATAGTCATGCTTCTGGCTTCAACTTATATATATATATAAGTTAAGGCCTGGCCACTGTTGATACACAGTCTTAATACCAAAACATCGGGATGTAAACATTCCGAGTGTATGTGTATGGGATTAAGAGCTATGAATAAAGCAGTCTTATACTATCGTTTGCCCTATTCATTTCTATTACCTCTTTCTCGAGATTTTTTACTGTTCTAGTTCTCACCAACGTTAACTGGTGCCGAAATCCGGGAAGAATTAAGGAACACAGTTCGGGGAAATTTTGTTGTGGCCCGAATTTGATCGATACACATAGAAGAAGAGATGACGGAAAGTGGCGTATTAAGACAGCCCGTCTTAAATATCGTTGATGGGACGGAACCTAGGAGAGTGGGCCAGCTACCGGAGACTCACGCAAATGCACTCGCCCTGATGAGGGTGAAGGCTATGTGACACCCAGGATCTAAGAAAAGCGATTTCGGATCTGGAGAAGTTTACAGGTGAGCTGGGTGAACTTAATCACTTTTTAAAGGGAGGAGACCACCTCACAGTGTTAATCGGGACAAAGGTGGAAGGCAATTGGTTGGACCTCAGGGACGCGGAATCACTGAGAGTGGCTTTGATATGTCGAGTAAATAGAAGCATCCTGAATCAGATCCAAGCTGACGAGGAAACCCCATGGGAAGTGGCAAAGGCGCGACTGAAGAAAGCGTATGGAGGGGGGCGTTGGACCCCTAAGGAAGATATTTTCCAGATGTTTCGGGAAACGAGGTCTCCGAGACAGAGTAACGGACAATATGCCGCAGGTCTGGTAGTCCGTTACAATCAGGTTACTGAAAAGATGGGAGAGACGTTTAGCGCTGAAGAAGTAGAAGGCCGGATGGGCTTCATGTCAACAATATTGAAGGTGCAGCTGTCTAAGGAAACACTAGGGAAAACACTAGGGAAGCAGAATTGCGTATCCGAGAAGACGAGAGTGACTGGAGCCGTGTCTTTTATAAAAAAATCAGGACCCCAAAGACCGTATGGAAGAAACCCGAAACAGCGTTTACGGGTAGAGATAGGGGGGGTGACAGGAGAAAAGAAATTCAGAGGAGCAAGGCCTAGATATGTGCCTCGCAGATAAGAGAGGAGGTGCCACGGATGTGATAAGACGGGTCACTTGGTGGCACAGTGCCCTAGAACGAAATGTTTCGAGTGCGGTGAGGAAGGGCATATCGCAAGACAGTACCCGTTCGTATACAGAAGAAGGGAATTCAATAAGGCAGAACCTATGGAGGTCAACGCCCAAGAAGTTCATGAGAGGCGTAGAACAACCCCCCCAGAGACACAGGATCGTCAGCTGATGATTCATCGGAAACTGAGGAAGACGAGCCAGGGCGCCACAGGAGCGTAGAACAGGAGAAGCAGAAGAATAAATCGCGTAGATGGGAGCGTCGCGTAGAAGCCTGAGGAGAGTGGCAGCAGAGAAGCGACTACATCCTAAAATGTAATACGGTGCGGAAAGGGATGTGCGAGTTGCCAATTATTCAGTTCGAGAAGGGGGAGAGGTGCTTAATAGACACAGGTAACACCAATACGATAGTGTCGCGTAGTGCACTAGAGAGGCTGTTTGGAGGAGCGAGTACACACCAGATTAAGGTATGTGATTGTAAACTACTCACTCTGGGGGGGACCCTGCGAAGTGATGGGGGGGGCGGTGGTAGGACTAAAAAAATGGGCGAATGTAGGAGGGGAAATAACGGTGCACGTCATCGAGGAGATGACTATCAAATAATTGTGGGATGCGATTTGTTAGGACGTGTAGGCGCGCGCATAATGAACGAAGAGAAGAACTGGAGGATTAGATTAGGGGATTTAACGTATCGGAGTCAGGGGACAGTACGGGGTGGAAAGGTACGAATAGGGGCGGTAAAGAGAGTAGAGGTTTGTGGGGAGAGGCTGCGTGACGAATTTAGAGACATTTTTTTCGTAGAGGGAGATCTGTTAGGAGCAACGGGGAAGACAGAGCACGAGATACCTCTAAAAGTAGAGCGCGTAACATACGTTAAAGAAAGGCGATATCCTCAAGCACTTCGTCAACACATCCGGAGGGAAATCGACGAATTAAAGCGTCAAGGGATTATCAGAAATAGCACTTCGCCGTGCAATAGTCCTCTGTGGACGGTGAAAAAAAAAATAGACCAGGCGAGGAAGAAGATCATTACAGAATAGTTATAGACTTTAGAAAGCTCAATGAGAACACTCTAGACGAGAAATATCCGATTCCACGCTTTGAGGATATACTGGATAGGCTGAGTGGAGCGAAAATCTTCAGTACGTTAGATCTGAAAGCGGGGTATCACCAGATTAGACTGAATGCGAATGATCAGCATAAGACGGCGTTTTCATTCGAACGAGGTCATTACGAGTTTACAAGGATGCCGTTCGGTTTGAAAAACGCCCCGATAACATTCCAGCGGCTAATGGATGAACTCCTGAGGGGAATTGATAAGATCATCTGCCAGATCTATATGGACAACCTCATAGTCTTCAGCCGTACTGAATCGGAACATATAGAACACCTTCGGAGTGTTTTTAAGAGGTTAAAGGAATTTGGGCTGAAATTATTGATAGAAAAGTCGTCCCTGGGTCAGGAGACCATTAGTTTTCTGGGACATACCATATCTCGGCAAGGAGTCCAACCGGACTCCATGAAAATAGATCCGATCCGGAGAGTGGCGGTGCTAAAAGATGCTAAAGGCATTCGGTGGTTGTTGGGGACGCTAAATTATTATCGCCGATTCGTGCCGGATATGGCGGAATTCTTGGTCCCTATTAGTAATTTATTACGCAAAGGGGCGCGAGTGATAATCACGTCGCTCATTAAGAAAAATATCCAGAAATGTATGGAATGGTTGCAAGAAGCACCTATCTTGGCGTTTCTTAATTTTGGGAAGGCGTTTACTGTCACAACGGACGCAAGTGAGTACGCCTTGGGAGCGGTATTATCCCAGGAGGGAATCGACGGGGAGAGGCTGGTAGCATATGCGAGCAGAAGGTTGACTGACATGGAGGCGAGGTACAGTGCCCTCGAACGGGAACTACTGGGTATCATCTGGGCCATTGGTCACTTCCGCCCATACGTATTTGGGAGAAAATGAGAAAGTCCACACCGATCACAGACCGCTGCAATGGGTGAGGAAATTAAAGGAATCATCCGCACGCGTGACACGGTGGAAGGAGTTTCTGTCACAATACAATATGGAGATTGTGTATAAGCCAGGGAAGGATAATGTCGTGGCAGACTGGCTGTCGCGTGCCATTATGACGAATGCTATTGAGGACGGCGAAAAATCGGGGGGTAGTCGACAATCCTTGCGGAGCGGACGCCAGGAAAAGCAGGAAGTACCGATTTGCGGGAAGATGGTGGCGTGAGACATAGCCCCACATTGGAAGAGTCTGTTGGAGAGGTGATTATTAACGACAAACGTCACCAAATCATTTAGAAGACAAAAACTTCGGGCCTGATGACGGTTACGTATGACGAATACGGTCAAAGCACAATCTTGACGATCTGGTCGGAGCCGGGAGTGAGGCGAGAGCAAATTTGCCAGGCACTGAAGGATGCCTCCAAACCAGGGAAAACGTGCTGCCTATTAGTCGGTAACGCGACGATTTGGGAGAAAATTAGAAAATTGTGGCAGAGCGAGCAATTAGGAATCGACCGCACGTTTATCAGGTGCCTATCGGCGGTTCAGACGTTGCGTGACGTGGAGCACCAGCGGGAGGTCGCACTTGCGTACCACCAGGGGAAGACGAATCACCGTGGCGTGCAAGAGACAACGCAGGCGCTACAGCGGAGATATTTTTGGTGGGGGATGTGGCAGACCATCCAGGAGATCATAGGGGCTTGTGAAATCTGCCTGAAAACCAAATATGACCGCCATCCACCACAGGGACGACAGGGGGAGACACCCACAACAGAGTCGCCACTGATCGATTTACATATCGACACGTTTACGTGGCGTGGATTCAAATGGGTCACTACAATCGACACATTTAGTAAGGTGGCTATGGCATTTGAGGTCCGGGACAAATCGTCAGTCGCTATTCTGCAAGCCGTCAACTTGTAGTTCCAATTTTACGGCATCCCCGAGCGCATTTCGTTGGATGGTGGGAGAGAGTTCGACAACGCCAAAGTTCGCGCTGAGATGAAAAATAGAGACATGGTATGGCATATTAATACCCCGGGACATCCCAAACGTAGAGGAAACGTCTAGCGCCTGCACAGCACCCTCAGCGATCACCTGCGGGTTTACCAGATCGATAAGGGGGTGTCAGCTAATGTTGCGATGCCAATGGCGGTGGCGGCGTATAACCACTCGATTCACACCACCACGGGATTCGCGCCGTTGATATTATCTTTGGGTTACGCGCGAGACCGCGAAATTGGACAGAGACGGTGCCGGATGAAGGGAGCACGGAACTGTTGTTGAACGCCCACATGTGGCTGGGGAAAATGTGGCGTACAGTGCGCGATCATATATCGGAGGAAAAAACCAAACGCGTTGCGAGGGCAAATATGAAAGTCCGGGACAGAATGGGGTCGATTACGATTGGGACCGTCGTTTATAGGAAATTAGGTTCCAACCGGAGTAAAGAGCCGGTCCGATATGAAGGCCCTTTCAAGGTTGTTGTGATCCGAGAACACAATCTTGTAACTATCGAGAGTGTGGACCACCCAAGGAAACGGCGGACGGTTCATATTGAACAACTTAAACTCCCAATCTAAAGGGGGGGGGGAGCGTGAGTAAACTGGTGTGTCCTCGACCCGACACGAAGCAAGTAATTGTGTTGTTATAGGTCACATTTTTAATATATGTGACATTCAGACAGAGAGTTCTGTTCTTAGTTTTTTTAGTATTAATATTTTATAGGAGGTATTATTATTTTATTTTGTACATTTATATTTTATTTGTCTTGTTTAAATGTGTCTTTAGTAGTGTGATGGATTATATATTGTGTATTGGGTGCGCTGGCCTTGGCCCTTGAGAACCCGAGCCACCTGATTGTACACTCGGGTTGGACTTACGAGTTGGAGTTTACGAGGGAGTGTGCGTAAACTGGCGGGGGGGGGGTTAAGGCCTGGGCACCGTTGGTACACAGTCTTAATACCAAAACATCGGGATGTAAACATTCCGAGTGTATGTGTATGGGATTAAGAGCTATGAATAAAGCAGTCTTATACTATCGTTTGCCCTATTCATTTCTATTACCTCTTTCTCGAGCTTTTTTTACTGTTCTAATTCTCACGAACGTTAACTTATATATATATATATATATATATATATATATACACATAATATTATCAAGACAAGCTTATTGGTATGAATAAGTTAGTAATAATTACCAATTAATAATTTAAATACAACTCTTCCTTTTACCCTAGGTACATTGCGATTTGGTTTAGAAACTCACAGTAACAGAACTCTCTCTCCCATAGTAATAGAAAAGCTCCTTGTTCAATAGGAGCCTAAGATCTTTAAAGCTCTGAAGCAATTTTTTTTCCTTTTTTCCATAGAACTCACGTGATAGTAAAAGATTTTCTTATTATTGCGAATATACTGGCTTATATATGTTATATGGTCATTATTATAACTGTTTTGTTTCCCTTTTCCTACCATTTTAAGAATATTAGTGGTTTCCTTTCGGGGAGTCTAATGTATTCCTTGTCTCCGAAATACCCAACACAAAATTAAACGACTACACAATGTTTCGAATCAACATAATTCCTTTTATATCTGAAGGAAAATTGTTTTATGTTGTTGGGTTAGATGTCGAATATCCCCAAAGTGGGGAGGAGACGCCCGTCGCGGCCTAGAGTCGGCGGGCAGCTTAATTCGTTTTGATTCCATAAGATCTTAGAAGGTGTGTCCCTACAAAGCACTATGTTCAGGAGAAGAGGAACAGGGTAGGTTTATACTTCGTTTATGTCGGTCTTGGAATGACTACGAATTTACACTCGGTATCTAAGGGTAGGCGGAAAACGTCCGGATCCCAAAGGCGAGTGTGAACCGGAGAGAAGCAGACTGTATTGCTGTGGGAGACGCTAGTAGGTAAAGTGTGTAGGGCCACGGCATCCGTCGTCCGTGAGGGAGATTTCTTTCCCAAGGAGGTGCTAGTTTTAGCGAGACGAAGGCAGAGAATCCCACTAGGAAGGTGTGGGGCCTGACAATGCTGGACTAAGACATAGCGAGGTTAGGAGAGAGAGATCCAGAGGTAGTTGAATG